>JAPQRN010000026.1:22765801-22787293 GCA_037367275.1 Coranthus polyacanthus
CAAACCCAGTGATCCACCAGGCGTTAATAGGTCCAAGCTTTTTGGCAGGAACACCACCTGCAAGAAAAAAAAAAAGATCAATTTCTTCAGGCTCACTGAAAATTACAGATGTAAAAATCCAGTTTCAGTGCTATGAATGTAGGTTTTCCTACCATCCAAGCAAGGATTGTCATCATAGATGGGTTTGACGACACAGCTGAAATAGAGCTCCACATTCTTCTCAATCAGTCCAGAGTCAAATGGACAAAGGTGGCCACGCTTGTCATACACACTGCAACACATAACATAATACTATAACTGACAAAACCTGAGGACTGAAATTAAAAAAAAAAAAAAAAAAAAAAAAAAGTTACAAGTACATGTCACTTCCTCTCAAATAAACACTAGGTTAATCAATAATGCCAACCTAACCTTAAAGAATCACTCACCTGAAGTTTGTAATCTTGTGCTGTGGCAAATCATCATAACTCTCAAATCCATCCTCATTTGAGTCAAACAGCGAAAGACGCTCATCTGTCAACATTTCTGGTTCATCCAGCTAAAGATGCAGAGAGCACATCTGTTTCAGGTTTCTCTACAGGTAGCCAGTATTACTAAACAATATACTGCATTTACAATGGAAAGTGTTAGATTCTATAGTATAGAATGAGCAACATCATGATGCAATATAGTGCAAGTAAAATGTTGTATTACCATTCCAAGAAAGATTTTATGACTAACAAACTTACAGCATTATCAGGATCCCCCTGAAAGAACTTCAGATCAGAGTCATCCAAGTATTGTCTGCAGTCTGGACATTTAGGTGGTGGTGTCTGAGAAAAAGACGTGCTTCATGTCAGTTATCAGTATTCACTCTACTACTATACTACATGTATTTTGCTGTGACATTCGCTAAGAGATGCAATTCATTACCTTTGCAGCAGAAACTGGCTTTATATCCTCACTCTTTTCTTCTTCTGGCACAGCACTGCACAAAGAAAAGCATTATTAGAATCTTATCTTATTTGAGTTGCCTGACCATCATCAATGTTCAGAGGTTAAAGGACTTACTTTTGATCCGAGTCCACTTTGAGACGCTTTTCCTCCCGTGACTACAACAGATTTAAAAATAAGCAGCAGAGTTAAGTACCCGACACTGAGGATTTCATCGGCTCTTATTTTCATGATTAATCGAGATGATTTACCTCAACTTCATCATCGTCCTCATCATTATTTTCTTTCTTCACTTCATTATGTCCATTGGTAGCTTCTCCATTCAAGTCTTCAGACTTGCGCTTTTGACTGAAATACATTTCAACAGAATGCACACACTTTATGTACAAGAAAAACATGTGCATTTTTGTCCCTTTACCCTCAAAAGTGTAAGACACAAAATAAAACGCCTATACTCACACTTTAGAGAACATTGACATGATGGTTGGCTGTTTTCCACCGTTTCTTGTAACCCTGGTACTGGCTGGTGACTCTAAAAAGGCAAGTCATATGATCAAGTTTTCCTGCATCACTGAAACCATTTTGTGTGGGTAATGCCAGGCTTTTAATGGTACTGAAATGATAAACTAACTTTTGTTGTCAGAATTTGCCTTGCTCCTGCGTCCACCCTTCCCTTTGGGAGCACCTGGGGATTTGACAGTCTCCGCTTCATCATCTACATCCATGGTTACATCTCCATTGTCTTCATCTTTGTGGGAACCGTTTGTGAAGCCATTTGTTTTTGCATTCTGCTCCACACCATCAACATGTGAACCATTCTCAAGACTGAGCTCCTTTCCCAACAAGGCCTTTACTTTAGAGAGGTAGACCTCCTGAGGGGAATTCATGGTACAAAGTACAGAATGACTGAGAAGCAAAGCTCTGCGATTACTAATATTCCACAAGTTCTATATAATTACTAACCATCGAGATCTCTGAACTTGTCATCTTTTCCTTCAGGCTCTTCAGCTGGTCCTGAGTATCAACTTGCAGAAAGTCCTGCACCAACCTGAGCTTCTCTTTCACATGATCCTGGATTGGGATTGAAAGAAAACCCTGAAGATATGCTTAAATAAACTAATGCAAACTCTTTTAAAAGGGATGGTAAAGTTAACAAACAAAAGAAATATACTGCAAACAAACAAAATATTGCTTTATTATTGAGTGTTGCATTGCCTGACACCACTAATGCGTCACATGCCATAGAGACAGAGAAGGAAGTGATCAAAATACAGATGGCATGCAAAAAAGCAAAACCATATAAATCCTTGGCAACACATTTTAATTGCCAGTTTTTTACTCAGTCAAATTTGAAATCATCTCAATCCACAGATTGAGTGATGTCCATATGAACACACTTTGGTTGGGCATTTATTGTGTTTGAGATTTGGTCTTGTAACATGTATGAGCAACTCTGATTTGTTTCTAAATGGTACTGCCTGCATAGTTTCTCTTTGCTATTTAACTTGTGGACAGACAATTTAAATAATATATGACTGAATTAGACAATGGAGTTTTTTTGGGGGGGCGGGGGGTGGGGGCGCTTCACACTTGGTCTTTTGAGCCCAAGTGTCAAAAGTCACCAACATCAATAATTTGTTCGCAGTTGCTCTAACAGATATGACTTGTAGGCTTCTGGGTGCTTTAAGTAGATACAAAACCCACCTCGTCTGAAAATCCATCCTCATCCAGCACCTGCAGCCTGTGGACAAATATCAAATGAATGTTACGGTAAGTTAGCTTACTACTTCGCATCGGTCAGCGAGTACATACATCTCCTTCGTAATGTTGATGCAATACAACCAGTTTGACAGCGAGCTAACGTTAAAACAATTCGCAAAACTTCCCGAGTGGCGCCAAATTCACCACGCTGCTCCATCCCTTGACAGGCTAAGATGCTAAATGGCTCGCGATAACGGTAATGAACGGGGCTAATGTTCACTCTATGCGGTACCAGTCCTGACTGTCAAGTAGTAAGAAGCTAACGCTAGCTGCAGCTGGCTAGTACGAGCAAAAGGTAAAGTGCAGGCAACACACACGACAACCATCTCATGTCCACAACAGCAGCTGCTTATGCGGTTTAATGTTACGGTGGCTTTTGAATTAAGTCAACAAACCGCATTCACGCGATCTCATCAGAGCTTCATTAGCATCCATTTACTAACGTTACCCTACCTTTTCCTGACATCCTCAGGCAGAGACAGGGCTGGCATGGTAAACGGCTATCTAGACGAGTAAGACAGGCGTGTTAAAATGGCTTTAAAATCCGTTAAAAATAATGCTAAAATCCGCCGTTGTTGACCACACTGTTGCCTTGTGCCTGCTCTTTCTCGCAATGGATGCTACAAGCTTTCGGGCGCGCGGGCCGTCTTTTCGCGCGGAAACCCGGGCGTTGTGGACTGCACCACTACCGAGATCTGTGGGTAAAACACTTTCAACACGGAGCACAATATTTCCCCGCAAAACGCGCGCTTTACAATAATACCATATCATAGTATATTATCTACATTTTAAAACTCAATCATAAGTGCTACGAGGCTGTATATTTGAAAACATCTTTAACTGGAAATGAAAAACGTTATAATGTGCCCCTTCTGTTTAGCGGATGTTGAAGACAGCTGCCCAAGCGGAAGCAAACCGAATGTTGTTTGCAAATGGTCAATATTAGCAAAGATGCTCTACATGGACAGATAAAAGTAGATAAATATGGGCTGAATTGAAATAATACACTAATGTCACGTCTGGTTTGTACCGCAGACTAACATTTTATCACACGCTTCATTTTCCAGTTCGCTCTTTAACCAAAGATACTCCACATTCTTAATCGCCCTTTGTATCGGTAATTAATTTCTGCATTTGACTGCAAGTGTATTTTTGTAGGGAAGGATAAAACGTTGCCACTGTGCATGTAATGAATAAGAGGAATACAATCAGACGGTTACAGCTATAAATTTCTCGCCAGCGTGGCTGTAAATATTTATGGTTCAGATTCAGCGGTTTAAAAAAAAAAAAAAAAAAACTTAAAAAAAATGGACAATATATGGCAATACATCAACAGTAGGCAGTAACTAATAACTGGCTCTTTAGTGTGGCATTCAATACAACTTTGTCAATTCTGCCGTATGTACAAGACATACAGATAATTGAAAAATTGTTCCCCTTGACCCACGGTGTGTACACGCAAGGTATACAACTAGATAAAGGCATTGAGCCAGCGTAGCGATAAAACAAGTGTCAAACCCTCGGAGCACATCCAACACGCTGTTCCATTCATTGACAGGCTACCGGTTCGCGTTAACAGTAGGTTAATGAACCTTGCTAATGTTCATTCTGTATGCAGTACCAGCCCCGACTTGTCAAGTGGTTAAGAGGCTAACGCTAGCTACAGCTGGCTAGTACGAGCAAACTGTAAAGTGATGGCACGACACACGACAACCACCTCCCGTCCACAGCAGCTGCTTAAACGGGTATAATGTTGCTGTGGCTTTTGAACTAGCTGTTAAGTCACCACGCCGCATTCACCCTGTCTCATCAGAGCTTAATTGGCATTCACGTTACTAACGTTACCGTACCTTTTCCTGACATCCTCTGGCAGAGACAGTGCTGGCATGGTAAACGGCTATCTAACGGAGTAAGACAAAGGGGTTAAAATGGCTTTAAAAACCGTTAAAACAATGCTAAAACCCGCGGCTGTTGCAGCAGAGGGACAGCCTGGTGTCTGCTGTTATTTGCAATGGACGCTATAAGCTCTCGGGCGCGCGGGCCGTCTTTTCGCGCGGAAACCCGGGCGTTGTGGACTGCACCACTACAGAGTTCTGTGGGTAAAACACTTTCAACACGGAGCACAATATTTCCCCGAATAATGCATGGTATACAATAATAATAAATTACTGTTAATTACTAGCAGTTTAAAACTCAACCATAGGTATCGCGCAGTTGTATATATGAAAACATATTTTATTCGAAATGAAAAACGTTAAACCCCCCCTTCTTTTTAGAGGATGTTGAAGACCGCTGCCCGAGCGGAAGCAAAACGAATGTTGTTTACAAATGGATAGTATTGGCAAAGATTCTCCACATGGATGGATAAAACTAGATTAATAAACCCTAGATTAAATAACAATACACCAATATCACGTTCATTGGTCATTTTCATAAGCATCATTCTCATTGCCATTTTTCTCATTGCCAGAGGACTTAGACAAAAGTGAAGAGTAGAATTCAGTCAACAATGGTGAAATGATGCTTTAGCACAAACAACAAACATGACCGGATCATTATACTGAAAACAGAACAGAAAAATACTTCTAAAAGCACATTAAAAAGACAACAATTGAGATATAGATGTGTAAAATGTTCGGCTTTTCTATCAATTTTTTTTCATACGTAGCAAAGTTATAGATAGACGTACTGAAAGAAGGAGCATTACCTTTCCACTTACATATGTGTATATGGTATTTACCCCAAATAATCATAAGATTAATGCTGTCTGAAATGCTTGCATCCAAGTTGTCCATTAAATAAATTATGTTATTAGTAAATGGAGGTATGTTATATATTTTAATGACAACCAACTGTGAAAATCAGACATAAAAAATGAGCATATGCACATTTATAAAAAAGATGGTGAGTCTTTTTTATGGAAAATAACTAATAATGTTTATAGCTGATACTATTTTACAGTGGGTTTCTTTAACTGAGCAATAGAAAAAGAAAAGGACTGTGTCCCCAAAGGAACTATTATATAACGGGTACTAGCATAAATTGAAGTCCCTGATTTTACAATTGTGTCCTAAAGTTCTGAATTGAACTGAGTTTAATTACTTACTTATTTATTTGATTTGTTTTTAAAACAGATCAACTTATTTGTTATACATTTTTTTTAACATCACCTTGGAGGGCATTATTTGCCAAATATAATACAGCTATAGGCCTATTTTACCACAAGGTGGCGCTGTGTCATTAGGCCTGAAAGCAAGTGTTCAACCCGCAGTTTAATTTTCTGTCAAAAACACTGTGGTCACATTTACTATCAGCTTTCCTTCACTCAACTTTAATCTACTGCCATAAATTAATAGAGCAGTTATTATTTTTCCATACAGATGCCATCAATCACTTATCATACCTGTCCCTCCAGTTACTCTTGCCTGCATGCATGTATGTGTTGCATGTGGGCAAAATTAACATGTTGTTTTTTAAGTATAATTTGTAAAGGCTCACAATGAGCTAGGGTTCTGTCTGACTTAAATGTTTTTGTATGTATAACTTTACCTACAAGTTTCTTAACCTGATGTCATATCCTGCAGGGTACTGGAAAGACTTGGCCGACTTCCCAGCAGCGCAGCCTCCTGGGGCTGATTCAGCCAATGGTTCCCACCCAGGAATCCTGGATGTCTGACAGGAAACAGACCCAACTTTCCCAAGGCCACTCCAAGTCAGCCTATCCCTTCACCCCAAGTCTCCCCCTTATACCAAAACCTCTCCTGGGGCCTTTCTTTATGCTTCTCTTGGACAAACTATCTTACAAATAGACATTCTTCCTCACCACACCCCACACTCACCCCCTTTGCCCTCTGCCAAGCTTCCCATCATGTCTTGTCTTATTTTAGCCTTTAAGCAATTAAATGATTTTAATAGGGAAGAGAACCATGATTAATGGCAAAGCAGGATTTGCACATACACTTTCAGGCTTTCATGTTGAAGCTAGTATTTTTCTGACCTTGTCAGAGCATGTTTGGCTTAAACACTGCATTTTGAAAAATTCTCAGGTATAAGCACAATAGGGAGGCATCTCAAGACCTGCAGATTAGCTACAGTGGTAGTTAAATTTGAGGCTTTACAGTTTACACCATACACATATTATCAAAACAAACAAAGAAATCATTATTTCAGTATTTTGTTTATTTTATAAAAAGGGAATGTAATTAACAAAATGTTTATGTACCTACATTAGTGTTTCAGATTGTACCGATTTGACAAAGGCAGCGTGCTACTAGACACACAAGGCTATTGCACACAAGACATTTCATACAACACAAATCATACACACTGTACAAAGATACATACATACTTACAAACATACATAGTTATTCATATATTTATAATAAAAAAAATCAGAATCGGGCAACAAAATGAAAAATAGGTACACAGATTAAAATACCTCTCCATCTGAAAATGTGGGAAAGCAATCATCACTGAAGCTGCCAAAGTGCTTTTCACCATTTCTACTTGGTCATTTAAATGTTAACGTCAATATGAAAACACAGAGGGACTGAAGAGTTTTTAAATATGTGTCCACAGGAAGAAGGTTAGTGTAACCCCGAACAACAGGAACCGGACAGTGAAGAAGGGGACTTCCTATAGCTGAAGGAAGTTGCGACTTGTAGAATGAGGATGAAGCTGACCTCCCAGGAGGGCTGCTCCCCGTGTGCCTTTGAAACCGGATCTTGTCCCATTTGTACGGGAGGTAAGGGGTTTTAGGGAAATATGATACATGTTTACATCTTTAGTTGCACAGGGCATATGGCTAGCAAATTAAAGCAGGATGTTCACAACTAAATCCTGTTTATGGTGCTTTTTTTAAGTCTTCACAGTGAGAGTAACATACCCTGTTCATCCCACTTTCTGCTTGTCAATGACTTGGTAATTCAAAATGATGATCAATAATACTGTCAACAATGGAGCGCCTGCCCCAAACACTTCATACATACATTCAGCCTTATTGTATAAGAGGAAGGCACAAACACAGACAGCGCATTGCTGTTACATTGCTACAACAACACTGTCAGAGCATCAGCCCCATTAGTCAAAGCTACTGGACAGCTGTCATTGAGTAAAATTCATCAGTGCCAACTCATTTAAGGAAATGTTCTTTCTGATTAGACCTTCCTCAAAGGAAACTGTTAAGATACAAAAGACAACAGTAAAAGCAACAGGGACAGATTATGAGGACAGATGAGGGAAGGGGCGTTAGTGATGGAAGCTGGAACTGGAATATATTATACACATCAGAGCTTACAAATGAGTTAGAATTTCATGCAGTACATGTAAGCAGATTATGTAAGTATGTTGTAGTTAATCAAATAGTTTTAAGCAAGGTTATATAAGTAATATATATAGCCCTGGTTTTGTTGAGGGAGTACTCGTATTAATTTGGCTTCACTTGGCTGATCACTGCCTCCAGCTCTGTAAAGCATGATTGATGAATATGTAGGCCTAATGTATACATATATCAATTAAGTAGAGTAATGTATTAAACCTTACAAAGGGCAACAATCTCTAAAGAAATGTACAAAGTGCAACTTTGCAAGCTTTGCATTGCAGACCTTGAAAGGTCAAAACAACCCCCCATTACATTGATATTATGCATGTTATGTTTCTATTTTTGGCTTTTTAAATAGGAGTTTACATTTTTAGAAAGAAAAACAAAAAGAAGATGACAGGCATATACATTAAAATGGCTTGCAACTCCTTATAGAGTACCCATAGAAACGCTATTTTCACATTTCTCAAAGTCCTCAACTACAATTTGGATTCACTTAGTTGGTTCCATCCTGGAAAACTCTTTTACCACCACCCCTGCAAGGGTGAGTCGGTTCAATGCTGATTGTGGACTCACAACACAAGTATGATTGAAATGTGTAAAAGTCTCTGGAGACAGGTGTGTCTTAGCCTTAGCAGGCAACAATGTCCAACCTGTGCTCTTTTTCACCATCTCTTCACTTTATGACAACCTCTCCACCATTCTGCTTTCTCACACATGCTCACTTTCTCACACACATACACACACGCAAGCACTTTGATGTTTGCACCATATTAGACACACGTGGTACAATCCTGCATAATGGGTGTGGTCTGGTGTTCATGTTTGTTGGTGCAGTGTTCCAGAGAGCTGGAGCTCTTTAAAGGGACCAGACAACGGTCAGCGGGCCGTCCGCTTTGCAGCACCCCCCAACAACACAACACACGCAAAAATTCTTTCCTCATGTCTTTGCTGCGCAGTGTGTAGATGACAGGGTTAAGTGCTGAGTTCAGAGTGGCAAAGCCAAAAAAGATGTCTGCGCTGGAGAGGATTGGACAGAACTGTATCTTGCAGGATGAATCTAGGAGGAGAATGGTGAAAGCGGGCAGCCAGCACATGATGAAGACACCCAGCACTATGGTGACTGTTTTCAAAAGCGTATAGGCCTGTGAGTTGGTGGCTTCCTGGTGGCTGGAGCGTACAATCAAATAGATCCTCACATACAGGATAACAATAGAAAGTAGTATGATGCTGAAAATGGTGACAACACAAAGGATGTATTTCTTGGAGTAGAGTGGTAATACCGTTGAACATTCAGGGAGGTTGTTAATGCAGTTCCAGCCCATGATGGGAAGTCCTCCGAGCAGGATCGAGGTGACCCAGCAAGCTCCTATTAGGAGGAACATGCGGCACGTTTTGGTGGAGCCGTACACCTTGACCTTAGTGATGGCTATATAGCGCTCTATGGCTATAGCCAACAAGCTGAAGACTGAAGCTGCCAGAGCAATGAAGGCTGTGCCCTCCCGGATGAACCACTGCACAGGTACCAGGTCAAAAGTCTTTGGCCCTGATAGAAAAATGTTAGCTATATAGGCGGAGCCTGCCAAAAGGTCAGAGAATGCTAGGTTTCCAATGAAGAAGAACATCGCAGAGTGGAACTTCTTGTTGCGGAAGACTGCAATGAGGACCATCAGATTCTCCAGGATGATGATGGTACAGAGGACCACAATAACAATGTTGAGGGTGGTGAGCCCCCTTTTTTGTGCAACACGATCCGCCAGCTGCTGACTGGTCATGTTCTTAGCAATGGCATAGTAGTACTGGATGAGACTCCGATTGTAGTACAGAGAATACTTGCTCTTCATGGTGACAGGGTGGCAGAGCACAGCAGCTTTACAACTAAGATTCATTCACACACTGGAGTTGAGCAGAACATCTAAGCCATTAATCACTGCCTTTCAGGAAAGGACGAGAAGAGGGCCCCGGTTGGGTGGGAGACTGCCTGTCCCACAGTCACGTTTCAGGGCCTCTATGTGGGTCACCTGCAGACACACAGAAAGGAAGAAAATGCCTGGTTACTGACAGGGGAAATTTTATTGGACTAATAAAATAAACTGTGACAAGGCAAACATACATTTTTAGGAAACCGATGCTCTCGCCAAAGTCAAAGTCCTTCAGCAAAACAAAGTATCCAGGCAACAACCTGTTCTCTACAATGGAAACTAAACGTGTTCTCCAAATCACTTAAATAATATTCCAAGGCAGAGACTGGAAAAAGGTCAGAGATTTGCAAAACAAAAGACACTTACTATCAAATGTCCTTGAAGTCTTTTAACACATGACATAAAATAGACACAAAATGGATAGTAATTTTACATTGAAAGCAAAGAACAACCCAACAGTGAACACTTTGCACTCAGTGTATCCATTTGTTACATCCCAAAAGTAACACCCACACAGATGCAACTTTTTTTGCACTCTTAACAGGAATGAAAAATAATAATCCAATGGCCAACAAAGGGAGTTATTCTTTTTTAAAAATGATTGTACAATTATAAAAGTTTTTTGATAAATATTAACATTAACCTTTTATCAGGTGTTAAACCTGCGCAGGAAGACAGATAATCTTCAGGTAGAAGAATAAACGCTTTGTGCAGGGGAGTGCTGATGCATTAGACAAAGGTCTCCCCTAACAGACTGAAGAGGACATTCCACTACCCCTGTTCAAGCATTCGGCTGTCAACACACGGCATTGTTGAACGGAGCAAACCATTCCACTCCAGTGAGTTACCTCTTGAAACTTTAGCATAGCTTGTGCATCAGCCAGACCTCTTCATCCTGACCCACCCATTCCAACCACGTCACACCGCAAATCAAATATAAACAGATAAACAAGAGGAAAAGGTGGGAGCTTCCCTGACCTTTTGAGACAAGAGCCATCAAGTAAGCTATCATGGGGCACAAATGAAAAAAAAAAGTTTGCATATAGCACTTTTCAATTTATAATTACAAGTACAAAAAATTGTGTCCACTGTCTGACTAAGGTCTGATTAAAATATTTATTACACAAAGTAACCGTGTCTTATGGTGCTTTATGTTAGCTATATAAACACTTTAAAATTGTTCTGCTGTATGGGATTACAGGATATACTGTATACCAGTAACTAACCTCTTGAAATAAAGCTAATGGCATAAACCCTTAATCTAATGTGGTATAACATTTTATACTGATGCACTTAAGAAATAAAACGGGACAAACAGCTTGTGAACCACTAATACGGCTTCAAATTACTCAAAAAAGTGTTTTCAAGGTGAAACCTATACTAACAAACCAAACCGAAATAATGTGCTGCAGCTGAAAACAAAGGAAAGTTTAAAGTTCTGGAAATCTAATTAGAGGTGGAGCTGGTGTCTTAAACCTGTCAAAAGTAACAGGATCCCCCTGCTGGCCCGCTCCAGAGGTAACTCAATACTGATGCTTCCACTGCTTGCCTTTGCATCTAGCCTGGCCAGCTACAGCAGCTTTCAACTGGAAATCTTAAGTGGAAACTGGGGCTCAACCTCTGCTCTCATCTGCTGGGCTTTGACTCTAGAAACTGAAAGATGGAGAGGCACTGAGAGACAGCTAGACAAAAAGCATGCATGTGGAACGGTATCTGGACACAAAGGCAGGAATCTGAGACATCACTGTGACACGCACACACGCAAATGCATGCATGTGACGTGCTGCACCACACAGATCTAACTGTGTCTGCATGTACGCAGAAATCTGTCCTTGCACTGCAAATTATAGCACACATGCAAGTTCAACACACTGCTGCTATTGGTTGCCTGTAATAACCAGCATACGGTTTCCTCAAGCAGGAACAAAGAACAATAGTCTCCTTCAGTGTGGAGAGCATTGCCCTTCAGCCTTAATAATGGGACAGTGCACTTCTATTTGGCTGCTGCAGTTGTATCATAACAGACATTTATTTACAGTTAAACACTCCCTTATCAGACCTGCCATATCAGGACAGTGCCCTCCACCCCAGCCTTTTAGCTCCATTAATAGACGCAAATAAGAAGCTTGAGGCTGAGAGTGTGCCAGCCGCACCAGTGTAATTACTTTAAGTTACATTATGTTAGCCTGCAACGATTTTATTAATGGAAAAGTCAGACGATATAGGCCAGCTCTGTATGTCCACTGTCTCCAGTCTGCTAGAAGAAAAGTGCACTTGTCTTGTTTTATTTGATCGTGCTTTTTCCTCTCAGCTTGCTTATTCTTTCTCAGGTCATTTCTACAGGCTGTGTAGACTGCTCGAGGTCCTTTTGTCACCAAGGAGATCTTGGCGTCTGTCATCAAGGGATTTCACTGTATGTGTGTGTATTTATATGTGAAACCTGACTGGCTGGTTTGCCTGCAGCTCTCTTTCATTGCAGCCCTGCCCTGCTCCTCTGCCTGTCTCCGTCTACCATTCATGTGTTTCTGTGGTGATTGGTTGACAGCAATGCAGCTCCCTCCCAACCCGGTGACAAAGCTGTGCCCGATGTTCGACCCAGACATGACGGTCGCAGTTTCACGATAGACATAACACATTGCCAAAAATGTCACACGAATGAATCCTTTCCTATTAAATACAGTGCGACAACAGACTAGATAATAAAATATAGAAATCTGTCTCTCTCTAAAAATGATTCAAGTATATCTACATATGTTTTAAAAGAATTACCTGGAGACAACATCCTTCTAATTTGCTTTCATGTTGATATGTATACATTGTATAATGTAAATGCATTCCTTTTGTATTCACGATTTACAGCAATGAATATTCTTGAGTATTTTGATACTGGAAGTAAGTGTATAAGCTACATGTTTATTGTTTTATTGTTTTATTTATTGTTTATTGGTACTGTCATGTAGGAGAAGAAAGTTTCCTGAATGACATAGTATAATTTCCTGTAGATTTCACAAGACACATAGACAGAGAATGTGATGCAAAGCCGCTGTGGACAGAAGGGTTAAAGCAACAAAGGAAGCCAAATAAGAAACAGACACCTGAAACAGGAAATGCATCTTTTGATCCTGATCATTACCCAAAACCAAGTTAAGAAAAGACAAAAAAAAAAACCTTAGATGTGCAGGAGTTGACATTTTAACAGCTATGCCTACTTTTCACAAACACATGCTTTAATCAAAAGATAAAAGAACCACAGTTGCATACAGCTGGGTACAGAGAATACATTTTCTAACAACTAAGAGAAAACTTAAAGCAAGTAATGGTTGCTGATGAAATACGACTCTTGTTTCCTCCTAATCCTAATAGGTGACATGGTTATCTTCTCCATCACGTGACTGCCGAATGCATGTAAGCCACAGGTGTTCTACCAGAAACACCTGATAAGTCCCAATTAGCAACGTCTGCTCAGCAAAAACGACGCTCTGTGACGCCACCTGCTACTGGTCGCAAACCTCTCTCCATTCTCTCTGGGGAAAACATTAAAAACGGAGCTTTTAAACCTTGACACAGCAAGCAATGCCACATTTCCGTGTATACACACAGTGTCACACATGTAAAATCTCTCACAAATATTTTAGTCCAGATAAGACCAATGACTAACCTTGTCTTTGGACAGTTTACATTTCTAGCTTATCTTGTTTGCATTGTAATGTGTTTAGTGTTTATTTAATCACTCAGCACATTTAGCTGTTCAGCAGTTTGTGGTTTGAAACATCCTGTAACACATCTTTCTCCATCAGCCTTTCACGCTTAGACGCATATATAGTGACAACATAATATACATAGCAAAAGAGCATGCTTTATGTGTCTGTACAGAATGTGCCCTTAAACTTCCAGTAGTGTAGGGAAAAAACAGATAAGTCTTCTTTGTCAAGACAATAATACAAAAAAGTTCCTCATGTGCATTTTCCATTTTAAGGCAATTTAAAGACTTACTGTGCCCTCTGGATCTTGGTGTAGCTTTTTTTTTTTTCTGAGAAAAGAGACTTAATCTCTGCTTAGTCTTAAGAACATCCACATCCACAAAGTAATCCATCATAAACAAAGCTTTGATGCTGTGATTTGTCCTTTCCTGTTTAACTGCTATTAATGGGGGCATCAGTGTATAACTTATCTGTGAGAGTGCTTGGGGCTATAACTGTGAATGAGCTCAGTCTGCACACATCTTCTTCCCTCTGCTTCCTGCCTTCCAACATCCTTTGACTGACCTGACAGAACCCCAGAGCTGTTTACTATACTATTAAAACCAGTGCACAGTTGAGGAAGAAATACAAGCATCGCAGGCAATTGGTGATTACGTGAGATACAAACTCTGTGGGCTGACTGCTGAACAGAAGAAAAAAAAATATTCCGTACAGGCAAGTTCAACTAAAGTAAACCAAGAGGTGTGCAAACATCTGCATTGTGGAGGTTCAGCAGAACAACACAATGTAGTCAGAAAGTTTCCCCGGTCGTGTGTTGACATGTCTAACACACAGGAGAAAACACAACTAACTATTAACCACCTCCAAGTTTCACCACTGCTACCACAGGAGCTTCAATTCTAAGGAAATGACTAAATTGCACAAACACTTTAAGAGCACATCGCCAGTTCTTTGCACTTTCTCTTTCTTAAGCTTTAGTAGTGACAACTTACTATACTGTACCTCCTTGGCAGCCACAGAAAACATAGGAATGGACGGTGACTGCTAGCAGGTGGCAGTCTTTCTCTGATGTTCTGTCTATCGCTATGCCCTAACGCTCCGTGTGTGACATTTTTCACATCCGCACAACACTATTGATTGTCCACAGTCAAAAAGCATTAATGTTTTCAAAACCTTTGTAACCGGGGATGAGCAGATTTCATGAAATGATTAAGCCACATCCTTCAAAAGACCTTGGTCACGACATAGACTAAACAGTCACACATAGTGATTCTCATTTAGCACGGTCTTTTCAATAAGGTCAAAATAAGCCCAGAGTAGGTCTTAGACATGACTGCCTGAATTTATCTTAAGCTGTCTCTGTTATCTGTCTTGCATGCCTCGCTGCCGACAAGCTCACTGATAAAACTGCTGCCAGACACATTGAAGTTAAAGACAGGCAGGTGAAGTGAACAGTTTTCAAAACCTCAACTTCTCAATTTTGCACAGACCAACCTAAAATTAGTTACCCAAACCAGAAATGCATTTACAGTGATTTCGCACACTGTAGCCTCGTACTCAGGGGCAAAACTGTCGAGGATGGAGGCAAATAAGTCCCCAGGAGCCGTTGTTTTGAAACACCAGTGGTTCATGAAATCGCCAGAGAAATGAAAAACCAAGGGGAAGTGAGAACGACAAAAAAAAAAAGAGCCTGTCTCACTGTTGTGACTTGATGATCGAGAGGCAGAACAGACTACCGATATGAGATGGGGGCCTGCAATATCTCACAGTTTCTAGCTTAGAGAGGAACTCAACAGGGGGAACAACAAATTTAACAGAAAAAAAACTTGGCAAAGAAATACCTATTACTTGCCAAACCATGTCCAGACATACACATAATCACATCCTTTTTTCTGTGACTACAAAAAAGAAGTATTTATTACAAATTCGTATCAGTGATAACTGCATCATGGCATCAGATGAGTCAAAGGACAAAAGACTTCCCTTTTAAAGACAGATTAAACGGTTCCTTCTAGGTTTAACTTTAGCTCCAAAAACAAACCGTCGTTCTCTCTCTTTGTCCATTATTATGCAAACACAACCATGCTTTTTAAACCACGTATAAGCTTCTAGATATTAGGGGTAGGCTAGTGTCCCCAATACATGGGGTTTCATCACATAATTAGGGATTACCCTTTTGCTCGTCAAACAGTTTGACAGTTTGGGTACAGCTCTCTTCTACGGGGTGCTGTCTGTCAACACTGTTCAGTCGGGAAGAAAAAGCATTTTTTTTTGTACGTGCTTCACAGTGACTTGTCTTGTTCTCTGTTTGTCTCCTCTTTCAGTTCATCTTTGCAACTTTGTAATTTCATTTACGGCAGCTGTTCATGGGCTGTGAGACTCTTAGCGTGGCAGTGAGAGGAGCTGGAGACAAAGAGGTGCGTAAAGAAGGGCATCATAGAGCCTCAGGAGCCATAACCCACATGACCGGCAGACATCCCTCCTCCCCCCCATGTCTGCCCTATTGGGGGGTGGGGGATCTCCAAGGGTGGCGCCTCAGAGGCAATTACTGTAATACCTTCACCCTCAGACCACTGCTGTCAAATTAAGTCACTGGGGTCCAAATTATTCATGTTTTTATTTTGCTCTGTTTTGCATATTTCGTATTCAGGCCGCTTCCCCATTTCCAGAACCACTACATCGACTCTAACGCCCCCTCCTACTCCCCTTATATATTTTAAACTTCACCACAGAGATCAAAAGGAGAGGCCACAAAGAGGTGATTAAATGCACATCAAGAAGGATTTATTTAGCACACATCTGCGGCAGACATCTTATAGTACCCTATTAAAGACTTCATTAAAGCACATACTGTGCAATCAGCTCTCAAGAAAATGTGAAGCTCTACATCAAGGAACTACTTTTTCAGAACATAAATCTCCCTGTCAAGATGTGAGTGAAGTCTCATATAGTGAGTAGTAATGATGCTAATCTGATTTGTGTGACATGTAAAGGCAATGAACTTTTCTCAGAATTCTTTACATAGAACAGTGGTAAACCGCAAATAAAAATGCTCTGTTGTGAATTGGTTGGGCTTGCATATGCAAAGGTAGCTGAGTGTTAACCACATGATGTCCTTAGCACAGGCACAGCGTATACTGGCTGTCTCTTGGCTGTGAAGCAGAACGAAGCTGCATCTTGGCCTGTATTAAAAACAACAGGACTAAAAGGTTACGGTGTGCATGATTCAAGTTTCAACCACTCTGTCCTTCTCACACCTTCCCATGTTCTTCTCTATACAATGAGGTCTCCCCTAATGAATGGCTTTGAACCCTCTTTTAGGTCTCTTTTGTCCTGGCTCCGTGATCCTATTCTACTCTGTTGCTAGACCTTGAACTCCACCCCTTCTCATGTTCTGTTGTGTCACTGGTAAACTGTGAGGTTGTCGTGAGAGAGCTTGCGATTATTTGTTGCACACCTTGCCAACAAACACAAGACATGCGAACATATACCCATGCGACTGTGTAATTGTAATGTGTATGTGTTTGTGCATGTAGCGGGGAGGGTTGCTGTAAACTGTGACATTCGTATTTGTTCCATTAATGTTGCTCTGAACATCTAGGAGACAGTCATGGGACAACCTACAAAGAATGGAAGGAGAGTAGGGGAAGGTGCTGGCGACAAAGCAAAGCGCTGGACAATAGATAATGATAGCATCTTCACAGGGGCACAAAGCTGCCCTGATTGCTTCTGCCTGATAAGATGATGAATCGATGGAGGCCCTCCATCTCTCCTCATGGTCCAGCATCGAAAAACAACTCCAGACTACGCTGGCAAACAGAGATCCATTAAACACGGCTCTGTTGTTGGAGAAAAACACTGTTGCCTGGAGAGGGAACATTGCTGTGTCCACATGTCTAAAAGTTGTTCCACAGTATTTTATACAATTTAAAAAATGCCCTACTTTAAGGAGCAAATGTATTTCTTCAAAAACGTTTGTGATGTCAACATTCATGAGGACTTTGCATCTTAAAATATAGAAAATGTGCAGGGCCGATACAGTTATAACTTGCATTTAAAGACCAGTTAAAGTCTGCCTGTAAAGAGACCCATGGGTATTTAAAGTTTTGGAGCGATACTATGGCTTTTATGTCCTGGCAACATTACATGAGTGAAAAACATAAATAGAAAAGGCCCCATAATAAATAACTCTTTTTATTCAACTTCACAGACCCTTATTCAAGGTTAGGGTAGAATGTACAGCCAGGGAATATTCTGCAAAAACAACAAACAGCTCAGAAAGTTGGTTTTGCTGTGGTGTAGCTTTTCAATGTGTACGAGACAACAGCTACTTGACTTTGACCTGAGCTGGTTCATTTTAAATGGATGTGTTTGAGCAGATGTCATATTAGTTTCAAGTAAACATCATCTACTTCCACTCAGTTTGTCTTTTCTAATGGAGCAGTCTGGCCTCTGTCATGACCCGGCTTGTGTTTGGCTGGAGGTTAATTCCATCATGTCTTAAAGCCTAGAACGGCTGAAGCTGAGGCTTTTACAGGATAAACAATCTTAAAAGCCATTTCATTAATAAAGGCCATCGCAGTTTGCTTTACAAGTCTTAAAAATGTAAAAGTGCTCGTTAGCAGAAAATACTTTTAGTTACAAACAAAATAAATGGCTCCAGCAGGCTTTTTAGACTTCTGAGCTCCTGCTGGCTGCATAAAACAATTCAAAACCCAGGAAAATGGTCTCCAGCTTACTTCTGGATATGGGGAGGTGGGGTGTTGAAGTAATCCTGTTGAGTTTTCCAGCTGCACAAACAAAGCTGACTGCATAACAAAGGCTTCCAAGAGAGAAGAAGAAAGAGGAGGAGGAGGGCTCCAAAACCACATCTTCTTCATGTGTACCTGCTCCAAGTGAGTGCAGCAAATGACCAGAAATCAGGAAACCACGACATGACCACACTGATTAAGCCTGCTGCTAGAACAGACAGCATGAGGTTGCTCCCATCTAGTTCATAAATCACACTGAACAACCTAAAGAGAGGCTGCAAAGTGCTGCCAATCCCATCCAAACCACAGCAGTAACCAGAAACCTTGTATTCGGCCTACTTATCATTGTCTCTGAAAGATATATATTGTTCCTTTCTGCGGAGCAACATTGCACAATAAGAAATGGCTGTCAGATCTCGAGAAACCATTTTCAGCACTATTTCCAACTGGCAGAATTTTAGAACAGGGGCTGGTCCCAGCTTGATATGTGACAGAAGAGAAACACCCTTATCCCTATCCCAGAAAGCGTCAGGAAATCCTGGCATGCTGCTACAAGCATCAGTGCCTGGTCATGGGGGGTCTTATAGTTTGTCCAAGTCCCTCAAGTGGAAAAGGAATGTAACAGGAGACTTTAAAGCTAATGGATTCATTCACTGGGTAAAACACCTTCCAAAAATAGTCAGACCTACTTTTTTCTCCTCTAAATCTCACCTTATGTAAATGTTTATATAATAATCAGAACAGCACAGTTTGCAAGACAGCATCTTGCAAGTATAAAATGTTTAAAAAAAGACAAAATCCATACGTTAAGTAAGTGTGCATGTGGATTTCTCTACCTGCTACAAAAGAGAAAGCGCTGTCTTTAGTGACATCCTAATCTCAATTGGTAAAAGCAGAGAACGCCATATTTATTTCTCTGATCTAAGGCACTCCCAACTCTTGGCTGTGAATCAGAAAACTACATGCTGTCAGCTGTGTGTTGTGACTTGCGCTTGGGCAGCTTGCGAACAGAAGGAGTTTATTTTGCTCCAGCTGCCACACCCAAGGAAAGTGTTTTTCAGGCAAAGGGGGAGTAGTTCAAACTCTTCGCATGGAGAACCCAGAAGACTGTCCACTAAAACACTAATAATATCACTGAGAAAACCGGCAAAGCTGTTAAGCTACATGTTATGTCTTCTGTGATCCTATTCTTTTTTTATGAACGTTACTTGACCTCTGACTAGTTTAATTTAACCAAGTAAAAACCAGGTTGCCTCTGGCAGGTCGCACCTCTGATGTTTCAGTGTTGCTACCCTTTAGATCTAGCTGAATAAAGTGGTGTGTATAGACAACAAAAGAGAAGAAAGTGTCCCAAAGGAAAAGCCTTCTCGCTGCTTCCTATTAGCGGACCGCTCCCAGGCCTCAGCTGAAACCCGAGCATCCTTCAGGGATCGACACCACCCACCCACCACCCATCTCCGCCTTCAACCCCCTAGTGACCTGCTCCATTAAAAAAAGTCCCATAAATCCCGTTCCCAAGGCTGAATTACCATTAATTTATTTATTTGCCCATGCACTTATACATCTATTTATTTATTCAACTCATCTACTTGTCTTCATTTCTCACGCTATCCCTAGCAGAGAAGGGTCCATTGAGAAGGGTCTGATTACAGCGGAGGAAAACAGGGCCATTGAGAACAGTGAGCTGGTTCAGCGACACACGGGTCCTCAACTGATGATGTCATGGACTGAACTGATCCAGTCTCCCTTCACTTTCACATAAAAAAATTAAAGCACCTCTATTTGGATTATTATGAACAATAAGATCTGAGCTGTGGAGTCTCACACAGTTCACAGTTCACCATACCCTTGGGTTACTCCTGCCAAGACCATGGATGGCGAGGTGTGAAGCCTGGCTGCAGTCCAGCCTGGTGGGCCTGCTGGTGGTTGGTGTTGTTCTGATGCAATGGACCATGAGATCATATGGTCCAAAGGCAGACGGCAAGCCGGCTGTATCATGTCCTGTCTACAGCCGCTCTAGTGCATGCTGGGAGAAGCACCTGAGTCCATAAGCGGATGTGCTTGCCCCAAACAAACCAAGCTGCTCTCGCCCAACAACAGCATCAATGAACCTGCTGACAGGGCCTTCAACACTTGATAGTCCACTCCTAAAGCTGCAGAGCACGTTTCCTCTCCACCCCCCACTCACGCCGTTCTCACTATATATGTCAATCTTAATTCAACAAACTTTGAGCATCTATGTGCATTTGAGTGTTTGGTTTCTCACACTGCATCTTCAGCTGTCGATTGAGATAATATCACTCTAAAACCTTTTCAGATGGCCTGCTAATGAATGATACACCATACGGACCGAGCTAGACCAACCACAGGATAGAGAATGATGGATGGGAGCTTTTATCTGGGCAATAAACATTAGTTCCTTCACCTTATCATCTTATCTCACTGTGAATGGTGGGTTCTCCCACAACAGGATGCCTCATGACTGGAGTGCTGACACCTATGTATCCTCTGTAGGTCTTACTCTTTTGAACACATGAAAACAACATGTGAGGTTTAGTCTGGATGGTCTTATTGCGGAGAGAAACAAGTAAACCTATAACATTTGGCACTATGATGGGATGATGATATGTGCAAACATTCAAAATTACCGGTCCCAGTATTCAAAACGCACTACCACCATTATTCACTTTTAAGCACTTAAAATTGATTTAATCGTGATACTCTATTCAAATTTAAATTCTAATGTGCTCTCTCTGACTAAAATACTGCAATTCTAGGACTTTGCTTATTAAGCTTTGTGCTGCCTTTCTCTGTGTAGCCCATCTTCACCCATGAGATTAACTCCGGTACATAGGGATAATGGGGGCTTTTGTCTTATTAATACATCCTTTCAACACAATGCCTTCTTAGAGTGACGGATGAACAAGCCCCAACAACATCGGATGGGTCAGCGCGCGGGGGGGGGCACAGCAGGCTGCGCAACGGTTCAAGAAAGTATATGGAAGCCCCCGCGAGGACGCGCCTGGGGTGCACGCAGCTCATCAGAGCTCCAACAACTGTTATAGCCTAAATACTACACATAATGCAGCAGACTTTACTGACAC
>JAPQRN010000026.1:22787393-22828342 GCA_037367275.1 Coranthus polyacanthus
TCCCCCTCCTCCTCCCGGAATGACTCGACCCTTTTTCCTTTGCCTTGCTGGATGGGCCCTCAGCCTCCGAGGCATCATGTTTTGTCTCAGAAAGCCGTCTTCAGCATCCTATGCTGCACCAAGCTAAGAAAGCCAGTCCTCCCCCCACTGCGCCGTGCGCCTTATCGCCTTCCGCTCCATCACTATAATCCTGCGGAATTCCTAAACCGTTACTCCTTTCATCAATAAGAAAATATATTCAAAGCTGCGACATTAGGCTGTCCGAGTGGTTGTTATACTAAAGCGTATAAGCAGTGCTATCTAAAATGGCAGGATTTAGACTTTATCCATCGCAGACGATGACTGCAGACTGGAGCGCAGCCGGGCATGGCGCATCAGTCAGTGTGAGATAGCTAATTGCCACTATCGATCGTTAATGCTATCATAATAATACCACACCGCATATTGGATAGAACATAAGACACTTATCCCAATCAGCCTCTGTGTTTTGGCATGTGGCCACAGCCATAGAATATTTGAAATTATATTAATCTCCAGTGAGGCTATATCATCAAGAAAGATGTGAAATGACTCTGAATGGCTACATCACATGTGTACATGCATTGTAGTGCATTAGGCTCTAACACAATGTAAGCATGCTGCTATAGTACATCCCCTTTATAAATATAAAAGAAATAGAGTCATACGTACAGTAACCATTCTTGACGTACAATGAAAGAAATCTAGGTCCTTCTTTGCACTGGTCTTGGAGCTGAAGTCTCTATATGCTCTTCGGCCTTTATATTGTATGGCCCTTATGTTCTGTCAGGACTCCAAATTAAAAGAAAAAAAAAAGAAAAAAAGGAAAAAAATACAATCTTCGCCAGGGGATCTCAGCCCTTTGAGATTGTAGGTGTCCTCTATAGGATGAAAATGAGGAGAAAGGGGTTTTCTACTGGATGATGATGAGGGAGAGCGTTCTCTCCGAGTGGCGTGGGCGATGGTTCTGAAAAAAGAGAAGCAGTGATCCTCAGCAGGGTGTGTCCAGGGGAGGGTGTTCTAGTTCTGCTGTTTTTGTGTGTAATTCCCTGCTCCTCTCGCAGTCTCCTTCTGTGCCTCTGCTGCAATGTTCTTCTTTTATGCGTCCTCCTGGCTGGCAGAGCGCGCTGCTGATTGGCTAATTGTGCAGGGAGGGTACTACATGGCAGCCATTGCAATGCGCTCCTCTCCCATTATCCCCTTCAGGAGAGATAACCAAGAGTCCCCCCTCCCCTTCCATCCCTGCCCTTCCATCTCTCCACTCCCTCCTTCTCGCTGCCCTTCCTTTCTTCCTGCCCCCCTCTTCACACACACACGCAGAGCAGAGTGAATAGGGCTCCACCTGCACTTTCAGAACAGATGGGTGCAGCAGAAGACAGTGGACTTGTTTCTCCCATTCCCCACACTTTCCACTCACTTCTCTCTCAGCACAGCCCCTTCCTTTTCCTCTCATTCTACATTTAGGCCTGTTTAAAACCACAGCAAACAGCTTCACTCCTCAGGCCTTTGTCTTTGTGAATAAAAGCGTTTTCAGTATAGGGTCGGCAGACTTTCTGAGTTCTTAGCTGATAATCAAAGTAATGAGGAAAAAGGACACAAAATATGACATAATTGTGCCTCATTTGGGCCTAGAAACAAAGAATTACTCCCATAATAAGTTGAATGAGTGGATGATTTCTGGACCTCTCATAGGCAAGGCAGATGGCTAGCTATAGGGTCAGGTGCAGACATGAGAATAACAAATTAGACAGCCTCTAAATTAATTCATGTCTGTACAATGTAGAGTTGAGAAAGACGTAGCTCGGATCAGGCTGTATTACGAATCACCTCCTTTTTTCTAGTTTACGCTGCTGGCCATTCTGCAGAAACACGGCCAGCAGTGATTTTTGGCTTACTTTATGACATCCCAGTTTCCCCTTCCTGAAGAGTTCTCATCCTTCTCTGCCCACCTCCTGCTGCTCCCTCCTGTGCGGTGAGTGCTCACTGAGACATGCTGTTTGGGCTCATCTATAATGCATTCCCTGCCCCGGGACATCATGTGTGACAAATGACCTATTTCTGTGCAGACCCCCATAGGGCCTTGACCTGGGGGGTGGGTGGGTGTGCGTGCGTGCGTCTATGCGTAAATCACTACATATTTGTTTATTTGCGTATGAGTCTAGTAGCTGTTCATGTGACAAACTGAGATTGTAAACAAGGGTTGTGCTTCGTGTAGCAGTTAAACCTTCTTCATGTGTTTTACATGTTGATGGGTGGACGAGCGGTGCTGATGTGAGCCTTACTGCAGCAACCATCAGTTCCCCTGCTTTGCTTTCCTGAACTGACCTTGAGGAGTCCTCGGATGTCTGTGGCTGTAAGGAATGAGGGTGTGAAGGAGAAAACTGTTTGCATTATTGACACTGGCCACTTGCTGAGGATGGGTCAGTGTATTGATTTATCTGTTCTCCGAAGCAGATAATGTACAGTGCACACAAGTTCCTTTGCTTGTATTATATGTTTCTTATTGTGACTCCTACCTTCAAATCCCTATCTCTACTGTACACCCCATCTTCCTTCCTGTCATTGTCCTGCAGTTCTCTTCCAGTCAGATTCTGAACATGGGCCCTGTCTGATATTTTACATAATTGCCTTACATAAGTAGCAAGCTCAGCTCAGAGCTTGGATGATATTAGTGAGGATGAATATTGCATGAGGAAAGCACTCGTTAAGCGTTAATAAGAGGATAGAGATGGAGCCCCACTGTCAGTCTGTCTTAACCCCGCCCCCACCGTTCTGTCAAGCAGTGACTCAACTCAGCCTGGATGCGCTGGAGCCTTTGAGTCAGTTTGTTAGAGAGGGAGGAAAAGTGTGTGACTGCGTGTGCATGTGCACATGTGTGTGTGTGTGTGTGTGTTTCTGCCGGTGTTTATCAACGTCTGAGAAGAGATGGTGAGATTCAGTCATTAGGTGCTTGTGTTTTTTCCGTCTTTGTGTGGTGAATAAAAGCGGCTCTTATAACACAATGGCACCTAGGTCCGTCAACTGACTGCAGCCCCACTTACAGTTCACACTTAATGTGAATAAATGGGCTTAATTGTGGCCCCTCATTAGAGCCCTGGTTAGTAGCACAGCAGCTGAATCCTCCCTGTTGGTAAGAGGGCATTTGAAGCGCCCATTGTACATTACTGAATCAAAGGATCAAGCATTGGTTTTGCTTAAAAGCCTTTTTGTTATTCTACTGATTATTTTCGTATTGTTAAGGGTTCCTCCACTAGCAGTGATTAGGCGTCTTGTTGCATTGGTCCTTTTCTCTTGGCATATCAAGGAATGCTCTTTGGCGCCAGAGTGATGAACTTTAAGAATTCACAAAGTGAGTTCACTAATTTTGAAGTTCATCGGCCCACAGAGTGCTACAGACTGCATCAGATTACAGGAAAAATGCTCAAGTTTTAAAATGGTATTTTAAATTATAAAACTGCTATCTATACAGCAGTACCATAACATCAAGGGCATTGCGTGAATTTTTAATTCATTATGTATTTAAACTGAAAAGTACATTCATAATGATATTTTACATTATAAATGCCAAAAACCCTCAAGGTCTGAAATCCTTACCCTAGCCATTTCCTATTTCTCATGTTTATTATTCTCATCAAAATGAAATGCCTGTTGCCATTGCCCTGCGGTAAGGTACTGCCCTTGTGTGTATGGGGAGATGGGGGGTGGTGGGTAAGACTGACACTATGACAGTGTATCAGGGGGGTGGGTAGGATGATTCAGCCTCAGGTCTGGTTAATTCAGTGGTCCCTCCACCAGGCCTGGCTCTTGGCAATTTAGGGTTCTGTGGCAGCAGCACTGAAGCAGTTATTGCTTTCAGGAAAGGATCCAAAATTAAATTAGCCTCTTTTTAAAGGACATTTGTTGATCATGGCAACTGGCCTAATTCAACCCTTTATGCATTATTTGGCAAATTTCTTGTGGTCTCCCTCATGGGTTCACTCTTGCACTTTCTCTCTCCTCTTTTTCTTTCTATATCTTTCTCTCTCTCTCTCTGTCTGTCTGGATGTGTTGTCTCTGGGCTATTATTAGAGTAGACAGGCTGGTGGGAGGAAGTCTCTGAAGTAGACGCTCTTGTCATCTTTTTATTTATGGATTATATTCTGCTTTCCATGTGCCTGTTTAATTCTCTGTGTACAGTTTTATTGTGTTTTATTGTGTCTCTCTTTTCAGTGCAGTATCAGATATGCTTTACCTTTGGTGGTGCATCCTTATATTTTGATCAAAGGGACAATCATGTACACGCAGTTATAGCCGTTAACTATACCATTATTTGTGCCATTTGTGTATGTTTAATTGGGCGTGTTCGAAGGTGCTTGTGGCTTTGAGCTTGGTTGTAGCAGGACTAGACTCCTTTACAGAGACCATGTTTTACTTCAAACCTTGTTAAATATAAAGCCGTGGTTATTAATCTTTCATTTTGTCCTGTCTGAGTAGGTGTCTAGGGAGAGACCTTAAATACACAAAGCTCTTAGACATTCTCTTTGTTTTTCTCGCACTGCTTTTCATGCTGCTCTCTTTCTGTGTGACATAAAACGTACACATGTGACAGTCAGAAAACAAATGCAAGAGTTGCAAGTATGCCTGTTCCTGTTAAGATGAACTAAACTGTGCAAATGCCCCCACTTTTAATAAGCAGTAAACAATATAAAACAATTTCCTGCCTCAACCAGACTGATCCTTCTCACTGCGCCTTCATGTAATTTGTATTTATTTGGATAGGAAAAAGTACCGGATAGATAAAACAAGCTGTTCCAATGGAATATGATAACGTTTCCTAGAAGAACTTACTGGTTTAGCCATTACACTCTGTTTCCTCCTGCTTCATCTTTCTCCTTCCTTCACTCCTCTTTCAATCTCTTTCTCTCACTCCCTGTAGTCCAGCTCTCTCTCCCTCATGGCCCTCCCCCGTTTCAGTAATAGGAGACTTGAAATCAATAGCACATTAGTCTGGCCGGAAACTCCTGTGGAATTAAATATGAATGACTGAGATTGCAGCTCTACCTGCTGCTGAGAGAGATGCATGATGGCTCTTGGGGATATGGAGTTTTTTTTTTTTTTCGTTCTTCCCTCCTGTAAGCAGTCAGGCCATTTTGTGCTGTTCTTACAGCTTACTGGATCACTGGGCTACTTTGTTTTGTCGGAGGTCAGTGTGCAGCGCTGTTGAATATGATAGGTATTGCCGGGGTGTTCATTTTGTCTTCCTCAGTGCTGAACAGTGACCAGGCTGATAGCATAAATGTGATTGAGCAAATGGGATACTGGACGTCACAAAGCCGCGACAGCTCAGAAGACAAGAAGAATCAACCGGCCACACCCATCCTCCAAACACAGCAGCAGCACTATTTGAATATGAAAGAGCTCTCTGGTTATTAGCAGATTGCGTCTTACTTTTTTTTTTTTTCCAGTATTTCCTGCAAATACAATATGTGCTTTCTCATTCATTAAGCTTTCAGGTTCGCTGCTCTGTACATTCATACTGGAACTTTTTACATGCAAATTTCGTTACTTGGTAGTCGTCCATTTTCATTAACACTGTAAAGTGGAATAATTTCTTTTAACATGCTGTTACTTAAAAGCATAATTTACAAGGTAGTTGGAGAGTGCTGGCTGGCTGGTGGGAGGCAGGTAATATGAGACAAAAAGCCACTGCGTATGTTTCTGGGAATTGGAAGGGGCTTGGGCACTGGTAAGCTAATACATAGATATATAGAGGTAGATGTATTTGCGAGCTATATTTCATCCCATCAGAGATGAAACGGTTTGTGACAGATGGAGTGATATTGTTCCCTAGTACAGCCCATGAGTGCGGCCCCTCCTGCTTTCCCTCCCTGACAGATGTAGGGGGAGGACCACAGAGCACTCTTCTTTCTTTCAATTGATTTGGTTGCTAGAACCCTTAGGGACTGGAGGATGGTGGTGGGATGGGGGTAGTGGTAATGGTGATGGGGGTTTAGTCATTTCCTGCAACACAGAACCTGCTAAAAGTCTGTAGCAAGTGCTGTAAAGAAGTCATAAACACATTATATGCATATATCTGCATATATTCAAAGATTGAAGCGCAGTAATAGCAGCGTGCTATGTGTACTGCATACAGTGAAGCTGGAAGGGAGTATTGCCATAAATCTTGGTTAGTGAGTGACAGCATAGCATGCACCCATGCATGTAATGTAGGCAGAGGAGAAAGTGTGGCTGCTGGTGCCTAAGCCTTATGTGTTGCTGCCCCTGATGCATTCGATTGATTCTTTACAATTTATTACCGAATAAGCAAAGAACTGCAGCATGTTTTTATTTTTGCTGATTATCCCAATGTCGTCTGTCAAGGCTGGTTGAAGTGAATATATCAAAAGGTGTAAAAGGCTTATGTGTTGGAATAATTAACCAGGTTCGGGGTAATTCAGCAATTAATACCTTTAGACCCGACCATCTACCCCCGAGTGTAGGATAAACATTAAGAGACTTAACAGCTGTCTTGTAACAGATGTGTCCTGTTGCTGTACCTCACTTGCGATCCCTGGAGGGGAAAGGTCAAGACAGGGGTGGAGGTCGAGGCAGAGATCCTCCTGAAGATGCTACATGTTGATGTGCATCTGCCTGCCCCCTGCATGAGACACTATTGAATGGAGATTAGAATTAGCATTATTGATTACAATTGTCAGTCTGGTAAGGTGTAATTCCTCCATCCGTCTCTGACAGCAGCTGAAAAAACAACATGAAGAAGAGCTTTTCACTGTTAAACTTTTGTATCAGACGAACTCCCTCAGAAATCCATTTGCATTTCTCATTCCTTAGAACCAGAGGAAGTAACTAGTTATCACATCACACTAGTAACATGGCCACAAATAAAAAAGTTGCTGAATACAAAGGGGTTAAATCTGAATATTTTCTTTTCAATAAAAAAACCTTACATGTAGAATACAACAGCAGCCACACCAAGTTGTCAGTGCTGGAAATTCAATATTTTCCCTCTGAAATCAGAAAATGGCTCTAACATTAGTTTTAACAGAAGTTTACGATAATCAGTGTTGAGTATAGTTGTGAGGTTTACACTTCCTGGTTTAAATATATGTTTTTAGCACATTTCATTAGATTTTTTTCCTCAAAACATTTCTTAGAAAAGTATTCAAAAAGTAATCAAAGTTACTTTACTTTGATGAAGTAATTAATAGTTACATAATAGTTACATTACTTATTATATTTTTAACAGGGTAGTAATCTGTAAACTAATATATTTCAAAAGTCGTCTTTCCAACACCACTCATAGCAGTTATGGCTTGTGTATTTTTTCTTGTTTTATTAGCTTTTGGATTTTTTAGTCTGAAAATTGATGGTCATCTTCCATTTCTTGAGTTAATGTTGTTAAAGTTTTCACTGCTGGCAGAGTAATGTCTTGGACGCAGATCCCAGTAAAAAGTGGTTAATGGTTTTAATAGGACTCCCTGGTGGGGTGGGAGAGAGAGGGGATGTGCCCTGGCCACAGGCGCGTGGCGGCTGAGCAGGTGGATGACGGGCAGCTGAGTAGTGGTCTCCAGGGGGCAGGGGGCCTCCATTTTGGAGGACTCTCGGGGTTGAGAGAAACCCTGAAAAAAGGCAACCCCATCTGGAACTGAGGTGGGGGCTCTGGTGTGAAAGAGATCTAGTGGGTGGTGTCTGACACTCTCTCTTTTGTTCTTTGGTAACACAGCAGTGATGGTAGTGGTGGTGGGGGGGGGGCTCTCTCGGCTGTGGGGGCTGGGCGCTCAAACAATAGTGCAGATCTAGGGATTGAAAGCCTTCGATGAACAGAAAAGCAAGGAAGCAGGCAGGGAAGGTGCGGACAGAAGGATAAAGAAGGCATGGGTTCAGCCCACTTATAGTAGGTGGGTTTTCCAACTGTGCAAGGACACTGCAGTGGCACACACACACACATAGTATATCTACTCAGTAAATTTACATTCACGTGGTTATGTTCAATATTTTAGTGACACATTTGTTCAGGTTGGTACTAGAATGTATCTGGAATGTACTGTATGTTCATGTGAATTTAAAGGAAGAAGAATTTGCTTTATTTTTTGAAAATACAAGCATTACATTGTGCAGTGAAGCAGAACTGCTGAACCGGAAAGAAAGACGAGTTCTGGCATTGTGGTGGAAGCATGACTGTATAGAGGCGAAACAGGAAGCATGTGCTTCATTTATTTTCATTAGCAGTATATATGGGCCTGCTGCGAGCTCTGATGCTGCTCTGACTGCTGCTCCATACATAAACATATATCCCCGAGACGTCTGTCCTTGCTCTGCTACAGCCAAGCCTCTGTCACGCAAGGTTAATTTTACCTCCGTCTCTCCATTTTTCACATCTCTCCTTTACAATTCATGCCATTCATCAGCCATCTCACAGAGGACAGCCCGGGTACCTGCAGCAGCTCTCCAGGGTGCTGAATAGGACGACTGTGGGGTAGAAGGACTGACCAGTGGGGGTGGGGGTAGGGTGGGGTGGGGTGGGGGGGCTGCAGCAGCAAGTATGGCTGTATTAAGTCTTCATAGTAGGCATGGATATGGAGTAATTTAAAGACGGGAGGAGGGAGATGTAAACCTGCTGTTAAAATAAACTGACAAAACTAGTGCGGAGGGTCACTGACAATGTCATTCCACATTTCATCAAACAGGACTTGAAAGAGGGCCCTCTGTAGTATACAGTTTGCGGCATAATAGGCTTCTCCGCCTTAAAGAATCCATAGCGTAATTTAATGGCTGCAGTAAAATACTGTAAATATGATCATTTATAGACTCATAAATCTCCCTTTCAGTCACTGTTATACAATGAAGCTGTAAACAAAGCTGCAAATATCTCATCTCCTTGTAGAGGTCAAATTTGAGGACTGGATCTTAAACAATCACTGATGAGGCAAGGCTTTCTTTCTTTACCAATCATGGTGAACAGCCCCACCTGCTGGTGTAGGGGCTGAACAACTCACTCTCGCTCTGTTTTAGGGTAAATGACATAGCGGCTGCAGTCCTGTAGATGTCGCTATTGTACGTTTTCGTCCAAATAGACAATAAGAGTGTGGACTGAAAGAAACGTAGGGAAAGTGAATCAAACAAATACCAAATTTTGTTGGAACTAAATAAAAAAATGTCATACTTTTTAAGAAATGTAACCTGTTATTTTATAGTCTGTTAATCAAAAAGAATAACCACTAAGTAAGGACACTGTGAGAGTAATGGCGGTCTTGAAACTTTTTTTTGCTTCCCTAAATTTTACACAGAAATGAAACCAGTGAAACCCTAAACTGTGGTGTCTATGCGCCATTATCGGGTCGCTCCAAACCGGTCAGGTGAGATTTCAACATGAGCAGATGGTGGATATAAAGTAGACACTTGAAAAAAAGCTGGTCAACTTCAGGGGGAAGAATAGTACGACCGGAAGTAAAGTGATCATTTCACCAGGCACAAGGTCTCCATCATCTTCATTCAAACACGTCCGCTAGAAAAGTGCGGAGTGTGTGCTGTGAAATGAGTGTCGTACCAGTGCGCAACGCGTAAACGAGAGCGTCAAAAAAATACACAAACCCGGATTTTATTTTGTAGTTTCACCGGGCGTAGCGCGTACCGCGGGTGACTTCACGCCGCGGACCGCGGTTCAGCTCCCAGCCGCTAGGAGGAACAAGGAGGGATCCCTGCCCGGTCCCAGCGTGGAGAAGGAAGCGGTCTGCGAGCCCGCAACTCCGTGCGAGACGGGACGGAGCCGAGGAAAAGGAGGAGGATAGTTGTTTCAGTTTGACTTCGAAGACTTCTTTACATGGGGGGCGAGAAATGACTTCTACGGCGAGCGAAAGGAGGGCGTTTGCTCATAAAATCAACCGGTGAGCGAGAAAAAACCCAAGTTATTGTTTAACAGTAGTAACGCTCGCAGTGGGTTGAGAGTGACCTGCTGGACAGACGGTGCAAATAGCCAGTATGCTAGGATTTATAACGTATCACCGGGACCTTAAACCTGTTAGTGTGTACACAGCTGGGTCTTATTGCATGGAATAAACATCTGTCGAGCCACTTAATGATCCCCGATACTTTGGGTACTTTAATGCCCTGTTGTTTTACATCCAGTGCACCGTAGCATCGTAAGAGCATTGTCATCAACAATGACAGAGCTACTTATGATAACGCTGTCAAGATTAGGGCTTAATCTGATGACTGGGAAATGCCATTTTCGAGCACTGAAACGCAGAGGAATCCGTTTTTAACATCACAACTTGATACCAGTGACATTAACATGTGCTGTTTATCGTGTGAACACCTCCCAGCAACGTTATAGCTGCCTGTTTCCACATGTTCTAAACTGGTTCTCCTTCTTCTTCACAAAAGGTTTAGTGCTTTATTATTGTAACAAATTGTTGATTAGATTCCAGGGCCATAAGCATGTCACCTCTTAGGATGACAGACATGAAATGCAACATTTGCACCCAAGCAAGTCACTGTTTGCAGCATCTTTTAAACCAAAAATCCACAGTTGCATTGCTTTATTGTGCACCAAATCTGTCTGTGTTTGAGGGCTAGCTTCACTGTCTCTATTTGAGAAACAGCTCAATTTTGCAACGCCATCCACACACCTCCTTTGGAAGCCATCCTAACAGCATGGTGGATTTTTATCAATGGTTTTCTCTCTGGAGAGTGGTTTTTCATTTTTGGTACCAGGCAGTAATACATGGCACACTCATTTTATTTTATTTTTTCATACAGGATTTAATGTTGTTAATGGTTTGTTCCTTTTTTTTTTTTTTACATAGAAAAGCTTACCTGTTGATTGTCAGTAACATAGCCTATATAAGCTTCATTGATTGAACATGATCGTCTGCATTCCCCAAGTCCCATCAGACCTTTCCTTTGTAGGACCCAGACTATTGTTTAGTGCCGGATGCAGGAAAGGGTGGGAAGGGGTGTTCGGGCTATTGCCCCTGCTGTCGATAGCTTTCCTTTTTCCTGTTTTAAATGGAGGTGTACAGCGCTACAGAAATAGTTTTCAAGTTTTAGAAGGAAATAGCGTGGGCTCATATAGTGAAAACATAAAAAATGGCAAATGTAAAGAAGGTTTAGAACTTTAGCAGAGTGTTTAAAAGAAAAACAGTGCCTTGAAGAGAGTGGAGTAGAGGTCACGTTTCGTCTTCTCTGCTCTACGGGATGTGTGTAGATGAAATGAAGGCACGAACATTCACTATGTAATCATCAGGACCATGGGTTGGGAAATATTGAAGCCTTTGCAGCTGTGTATATGAAAGTAACAGACATTTTGTGGTTGTAAAGGAGCAGCTGCTTGCTGTCTTAGTGAGAGGATTGTTTTTTTTCCCCTGCTTTGTCTCTCTTTAAGCCTCTCATTTGCCGTTAGTCCATAAAGGCCTGGGACAGGGCTCTGGCTCTGTGCCTGGTCCCCGGAGCCAACTCGCCACCTCTCTGTGAGATCCGTTTTAACTCCCTGTTCAGAACAGCTGCATCAGCATCGCTACTGGGACCAGCAGCTGAAGACCGTTTGAGAGCAGATTATATAGGAACTGTATGTTAAAGGTTGAGCAATGCAAATGCAGATGGACTAGACAATGACTATCGAAACATAAGTGAGCATCGTTTTGGGAGTCAATGCAAAGTCTCTTGTGTTATAAAGCAATCAGGCAAATTCTTTGTCAAGGTTTTTCAGTGTGGGATCAATACTAAAGTGGAACATGCAGAACTTGCTTATATGATGCTTATTGGTGTATTCACATAAAGCAAATAGGCAGCTAAATATATTCTGTATCTTGAGTGTTAACATCACGTTTACATGTTTGTTTGTTTTTTACGTAACTGTAAATTAAAAATGAGCTCTCTGTTCGGATGTCTGACAGACCTTTTGTTTTGCTGTGTTGCTCAGGACGGTCGCTGCAGAGGTCAGAAAGCAAGTGTCCAGAGACTATGGGTCTCCTCAGCTGTCCAAGAAACGAGGAGGCGCACACCACCCTGTGAGTCATCCTGTGTTTAACCCGCTGGAGTTTCAAGCCAACACGGTCGAAACTCCAGGTCGTAAGGCCAGAAGATGATGGGTGTAACACATTGTGAATTAAGTTTAAATTTAGATACAAGAAATGCATGACTGTAATTAAATGCTGACACGGTGTAAAAGAAGGAACATGAAATATAATATACCTGATCTCATTTACCTGTTCAGTTTGGCAGCTCATGGTGTGATTAAATAGAGTAATGGGTATTTATGTATCATCCGATTTTTCGGAAAATGTTTAATTAAAGCCATGATCTTTTGGGTACAGGTTAGTATTAATGAGACAGTTTTGTAAAAAAAAAAAAAGCTCTGTTATAAATACAGCATGTCAAGCTTTTACACAGGATGTTACTAGCATTAGTGGCCGCAACAAACTTTAGTTTGACTTTCACTTAAAAGGAGAAAGTGAAAGTATCAGACAAAAACTGTGAACTGAAAACTGAAGAGGAGCTGTTTTCAGCTGGACACACTATTCAAACAAAGTGTTGTTTTGTATCTTTCACACATGCAGTAAGTCAGACGTTTTTGTCAAGCAGTTGCATTATGTGACACCACGTTGTTTGTAAAAAAAAAAAGTGCGCACATATTCACAAGGTCACAGAGAAAAGAAAATAGCTTATATGGCTAGTTTTCTTGTATATTTGCATCTGTTTTCAGTAAGCAAATCAAAATCAGAAATCTCATATTCTCTGTCCCACTGACCTCCTGTTATTTCTCTTTCTCTTTCTCTTTTGTTATTTCTCTTCCTTTAAGTCCTGTCCATTCTGCTGATCAGATTAAGATCAGTTATGTTCCTTGTCATAGTTGTAACGGGCTAATGTTGATTGACAGTTGCCTCTTACTGATGTGGTGGAGCCTGTGGACTTTGAGGAGTATGTAAGCAGTCACGCTCCTGGGGTGGAGCCCGGTCCACTGCGACAGCTCATGGAGTTCCCGCAGGATGACCTGGAGCTCCTCCAGCTGGACAAAGAGTGCACTACACTGGAGCCTCCACTGCCCGAGGAGGAGGAGTGAGTCCGACTGCTAATGGCCAACACAACTCTCACACTCATCATGCCTTTTATATTACCACACACAGAGGAATAATGTTGCTGCTATGGAGGACAAATCACGAAAGATAGGAACAAAGCCCTTTTCTCTTACACTGAATGAACATAAATATTAAAAGCATGCTTTGCTCAATTATTAATGTGTTTTTCTATGTAGCACACTGGATCCCAGAGTGAGAGACGCCTTGGCAGTCTACACAGATGACTGGCTCGTCATTCAAAGAAAGTACGTGGGGTCTGCTGTGGGTCTTGTTGAATTAACCTGCAGTACATGTTTCATCTATTGTTTAACAATGTTCTCCACATTTCCCTGTTCATTGATCTTGTGATTGACAGTTATATTATTACGCGGGGCAACTTTTTTTTCTTGTAGGTATCAGCGCTACAGCACCACATACACCCCTCACAACTCTGAGCGGCAGAGAGAGAGGCAGCGAGGCCTGGTCAAACAGACCTTTGAACTGGACGAGGCTGCTGCTGCTGAGCGCCAGGACGATCAGGTAGCCTCCCATCAATGTTCAAAGGACTTGTTTTCTTAAGCAATGATTGACATTTCAGCTGTTTTGCACTCATTAAACAAAAACTCATTGATTACTGTACAAACAGTGTTGTCAGGAATGAAAAAGGTTAGAATCAGACCAAGTTGCTGTAGTTCCCATCATTTAATACCTGGATAAATAAAGTGGACAAAAAAGCAGCTGGGCGTGTATCTTCTTGTGACTGGGAAGGCAGTATGACTTGTATATTGCTCATCATTCACTCCATTATCCATTACACTTCATGTATTTGACTCATATCTAATGTTCTTCTTAGCCTGATAAAGCCTCCCTACCCCCACACTGCGAACGTAAAGCAGACATCTTTGCCTTGAGGAAGAAAAACAAATGATCTCACCTCTCGAGTTCTCTCTTGTGTTGTGTGGTTCAGGATGACGCAAAGCGCCGCTCTGTCAGCCTTGATGAGACTCCTCGGGGCAGCTGGGCCTCCAGTATCTTTGACTTGAAGAACTCCTCCCCAGACGCTCTCCTGCCGTCTGTGCTGGAACGCACAGCTGCAGAGGACATGGACCGCCGCAATACCGAGGTGCGCCAGCAGGGACGCCACATTGACCTGCTGGGCCTGTATCCGCCACCTGATGAGGTTTGTATCACCAGGTCACTGGAAACAGGATTGTTTAATGTAAATAAACGGTGCCTCTTTGGCTATGCTCGTCTGCTGAAATAATTCAACAACTAACTACAGGATGATTTTCTGTAAAGCCCGGTCCTAAAATGATGAATCTTACTGACTTTGATGATCCCTGACTCTTGAAATATCTCGGCATAATGAGTTATGCTTAGAAAATACGGGAAAATGATGTAACATCAATGTTTTTTGGCCTGCTGATGTTAGCATTTATCTGCTGTGACTCTTGTTGAGCAGTTGATGTTAATAACAATACAGTACACCAGCAGAACATTCAGATAGAAATGTTGTTTAATATATATATTTAAAAATCTATATAGATTACATTTTCTTCTTCTATAAGGCACTTGCGCAAGTAATCCTGACTCAACCCTGATTTTCACCACCATGATGCTAGATGCTGACACATTGGTAACAGAGACACCTGACATGTTTGCCGTGTGCTGACAAAAAACAAAATGCCACACAAAATACTAGGCTTTTGCGTGAAACAAACTGGAAACTAAAGGCATTCTCTCTGTAATTGTAGTTCATTTGGGTTAGTTTGGTAGACATAAAATACCGTTTCTATTATTGTTGTTTGTGTAGCCTTGTTTTTATTTTTATTCAACTTAACGGAAATGTTTTTTCTCTCGTTACCTCGTTAGTTTTCGTTAACCATAACGACATTGTATCAGAGTAACGTTATCGAATGTTCCCTTAAGGTGAATCTTCATAATGCCTGGAAATCCAGCCACTTCCAGGGAACTGTTTGCTTTTCTTTCCTCTGTGTTCGTATTTTCTCACTCCATCCGTCTGCTTTTATATCTTTGAACACCCCATTGCTTTCTCTGCTGCTACGTTGCCATGACATCTGTGTAAATGTTATTCTGGTGTGTGGATGTGTTGTACGTGGCTTTGTTGTCTGTGTGGCAGGATGAAGCAGTAGAGAGATGCTCTGTCCCAGAAGTGCCCAAAGAACACTGTGGCCAGAGAATCATGGTCAAGTGTTTGTCTCTGAAGTGAGTAACATTTAAAAGCTTACATTTGTGTCTTCATGCTCTGATTCTTTACCGGAAAGACCCTGGATGCGCTCTACGTTTGACACCTGATGTCAGTCGTGTATGTTTTTCAGATTTGAAATCGAAATCGAGCCAATTTTTGGGACACTTGCACTGTATGACGTCAAGGAAAAGAAAAAGGTATTTTTTTTGTTCCAGTAGATCATGTTTTTATTTGATGCAGTGAGTGTTCTTCTGTGACTTTTACTCTGCAAAGCGCTTACGTAATTCTGAGCTCATGCCTGACTAATTGAATTTCCCTTGTCTCAAAAAGGCCTAAGTGGTATCAGGGTTTAGATCACTGAGTTAAAACTGAATTAAAATCTATTGATGTGCATTTCCATTATCATCCCCCCCCCCTTCTGCTATTTCCCACTTATCTCAATCCTCCCTCCGACAGATCTCTGAGAATTTCTACTTCGACCTGAACTCGGATCCAATGAAAGGGCTACTGAAACCCCACACACCACACGTCGCCATTTCCACTCTGGCCCGTTCTGCCATTTTCTCCATCACATACCCATCTCCTGATATCTTCTTGGTCATTAAGGTACTAAAACATCTTCCACCTACAAAAGGCGGTGTAGATGACGTACAATGGTTATGCATACAGAAGGTGTCTTGCCCTTATATTTTGAAGACACTGTTCCAAACTTTTGCAAGTGCTTGAATTTAGTTTTGTTCATATTTTTCAGCTTGAAAAAGTGCTTCAACAAGGTGACATTGGGGAATGCTGCGAACCCTACATGGTGATGAAAGAATCAGATTCCTCAAAGGTAACTGGGCCAAAAATATGTTTTAAACTGTTGCAATGCTCGGGGCTGGCAGCCAGTATGCACATGGGAATCCTATTACCCCTTGTACTGTCTAGTCACAAGCATTACTCAATTCTGTCTGGACAGTTGCAATGTTTACCATCTTTTTTGTCAAGGCTGCTGTGTTGGGCATTCCAGATAGATCAGACCTTTCTGTATATTTTAATTTCTTATATCATAAATATTTACTCTTTCCTCTGCAGCATAAGGAGAAGCTGGAGAAGCTGCGGCTCCAGGCAGAGCAGGCATGTAGTCGTCTTGGGCGTTTTCGCATGCCTTTTGCCTGGACGGCCATTCACCTTCTGAACATTGTCAGCAGTGTGGGAGGTCTGGATCGGTTGGACCCGGACTCTGACTCTGGTACTGCTGACCTCAACCACACCTTCGGTTTGTACAGTCTGACACGTGCGTGTACACACAGCATTTAACAGTGCACAGTGGATGCTGTGTGTACACGCACGTGTCAGACTGCGAGACCCATATATGAAGTCAAGTCCCATATACTGTATGTAACACACATCTATACATATGTGTATGACTTCTCTTTCTGCCAGAGCGAAAAGGTCACGGGACATGGAATGAGAGAAAGAAGAAGGGGTTTGAGCGGATGAGCGTTGGGGAGGACATGTGTAACTTTGCCACTTTCCGTCCAGCAACACTGACTGTTACAAACTTTTTCAAACAGGTACAATTCTGTCTTTTGCCTATGGTTCATTTTGTAGTTATTATAATTATCTTGGCTTTGATGTATGATGAATTAGGGCCCAATTAATCCTCATTTTACTGATTAAGCAGAGCCTTGCCACTACGACATGAAAAGGCGAGACACTAACTAATAATAATTTTTCAGAATAGATTAAGGAAAAGTGGCTGGACATTTGCCATTTTAAAATTAATGGGAAAATATATTTGACAAATTTGTAATCACGAAGCAAATTTTGTCAAATATATTTTCACGAAGCAGGGCGGCACGGTGGTGCAGTGGTTAGCACTGTCACCTCACAGCAAGGAGGTCCTGGGCCGGCTGGGGCCTCTCTGTGTGGAGTTTGCATGTTCTCCCTGTGTCTGTGTGGGTTCTCTCTGGGTACTCTGACTTCCTCCCACAGTCCCAAAACATGCACCTTAACAGGTTAATTGGTCACTCTAAATTGCCCATAGGTGTGAATGTGAGCGTGAATCGCCCGATGTCAGCTGGGATTGGCTCCAGCCCCCCCCCCCCGCGACCCTCCAGAGGATTAAGCGGTTACAGATAATGAATGAATGAATGTAATCATGAAGCTGGTTATAACATTTCAAATGCTCATCATAATCTGGAGGTTTCCCAAGAATAAATGTGCTTTTACCACAAATATTTTGTTCAGTAGAACCATCTGCAATAAGGTAGTTGTGACCACAGTGCAAACTCTGCTGCTGCTGTGTTCATTTATATTAAAGGAAGGAGACAGACTGAGTGATGAGGACCTCTACAAGTTCCTGGCTGACATGCGCAGACCGTCTTCTGTTCTGAGGAGGCTTAGACCCGTCACAGGTAACAAGATAGGCTGTCATATTGTCTGAGTTTATGTATAAAGGTTTATGAATGACTTGTTATTCACATGTTTTTAATCTTGTTTTGTAAACACTTATTCCTCTTTCAGCCCAGCTGAAGATTGACATCTCTCCAGCCCCCGACTCGCCTCATTACTGTCTGTCACCGGAGCTGCTGCATGTAAAGCCTTACCCTGACCTGCGTGTTCGCCCAACCAAAGATGTGCTGGAGTTCCCTGCTCGTGACGTGTACACACCGCACACCACCTATAGGTGAGTGTTCACAAATCACACTCACACAGTGTAAGATGACCTACAAACGTTGATCCCTGTACTGCATACATGACTATCTGTTTGTTTGCTTATTGATTTTTAGGGAACCTGTCACAACGTAGGGTTTTCATCAAAAAAATACTCAACTTCAAATGAAACTTATTTTATTGGTGTTTGCCAAAATATACATATAAAACAGGAAGGAATTCACAAAGGGTTTGTTTGAAATACATACATACATACATGAATACAAGTAGCGCATGATGCTCATTTTGTTTGCAGTAGTTTAATGATGAGTGAAAATCTTAAATAAATTGATAACATGAATATTATTACTAATATATTAGTAGTAGTATAGTATACAAGTGTACAAAGTACACTGAACAAGGCAAAAAAAGATGTAGAATAATGTTGACCTGCAGTAATGTGGACACAGTGAAAAAGGTACTAACAAAATCTTGTACAGTATTTGAAAATTAGATATACATCTTACACGTCTTACATCTCACACAGGGATGGAAGGGAGTGCAGTGAGTTGAAGATCTCGATGAACTTGTCTTATTTTTGCAGATTGCATGTCTTGAAATAACTATGACAGAGCTTCACTCTGAAGGGAACAGTTCACACAGTTAATATAATTGAGCAAAAACATTACATTAGACACTACACAACCCACATATTTAGAAAAAGTGACTTACCATCTTCTGCAGTTTTGAGAGCTGCTCATTCTGAGTCTCAATGTTCTCTTTTTGGAACTGAGTTAAATGCTGTAAACCCTTCAAGACGCTGGAGTGCTCCTGTGCTCTCTCCTAAAAGTAAAGTTACATTGACTTTACTTTCAGTTGATAAATCAGTGCTTAGCATTCAAATCAAATACATGAAGTTGCCTTCACTTTAAAGGCTTTCTTCTGTCTGAAATTTCAGAGAATATTTCTGCTTTCTCTTACCTGCAGCTCTTTGATGCTGGTGGGGAAGGAGTTGTTGAGATACATCTCCAACCGCTTCACTTTTGTCCCCAGCTCCACCTCTTCCTGCTGCATGTGGGCCAGCCAGTCTTTAGTCCTCTTGGTCTGAGCCTGTTGCTTGGCCATCTGGTCCTGTCAAAAGAGCATCTGCCTATATGAGCCTCTTCCCCCACCACTGATCCCAGTGCAGCTGGCAGCTGCCTGCCACGAAGTCAAAGATGCACCTCTTTAAGGCTTTCTCATGCTTTTATCTCAATGAATGTTTGAGTTGAAAAAGTAAAACTTTATCCACATACAGCAGAAAAATATTCTATCATATGTTAAATCATATTGGCTTTGACAAAACAGAATATACTATATAGGGTTTAGAGATACTTAAGGCCATACTGCATTTTTAGAGAGCTTTCATATGCCGATTGTTTTCCCTTTTGAGAGGAGATAAACACTGAATTGTACTCTCACAGAGCTTTTAGTTACCAGATATGCTGCCCCTATCGTCCCCCTGCTCCTGTATGTTTTATCTTTATTTATGTCTGCGGTTGGCTGTCTCTTGTAATAACACAAGCATTCAAAAGTGCACAGAAGTCTGATGTTTGTGTTTTCTTACCTGTAGCAACTGTATCACCACTTTGATCTGTTTCCCCACCTCTGCAGCCTGCTCAGTCTGCTTCCCCAGCTGTTGGAGAATGCCTTCATGACTCTTCAGAGTCTGGGTGATTTTAGCTATCTTTGCTTCAGTGGTTTCATAAACGTAGTTAAGGGATTCACTAAACTGTATCACACCAAACATGAGCACGTTGACTTCTTCCTGCGGCACAGCCTTGACTTCTGTTTTGCCGTCGTTCCTGACTGGACTCGCATAGATTGCTCTGAAACCCCCAGCAACACAAAGCAGACACAGGCCCCAGATCATCTTGATAGTGTCAGTCTGTGAACAAATCAGTTTTGTCTGGTCTTCTTTTTGCTTCAGTTGTTCAAAATCCCGGTGATCTCCGTTCGGCTTAGAAGAATCTTTGTGAAGTGAAAGTTCTTACAGCTGTACTGAAACGTACACAGTGGAAATGATGAATCTGGAGTGTTGGTGGGGCATCTTATATTGGATGTGTGCACGCAATGCTGTGGTAAAACATTAGCTCAGCTGTCATCAAAGGTCTTAGTCTCAGTGACCTTGCTTGCATTGAAGTTTAACCCCTCCGATGCTAATTTTGTCAATTAGGTCACAAACATGCATCTAACATGCGTGACAACGTTGTGTCACTCTTCTGTTTGCCACACCGAATGTTTGATTAGGAGTATCATATTGTACACATGATTTACTGTCATTTTAAACCTGTGTGATTATGTGGTGGTCAGCTGTTTCTTCTTGGCAAGTGGATAAAATCAGCTGTTTAAAAATGCAAACTAAAGTTACCTCTGGTGTTTGACTTGGATAGGAGTTAAGGTGACTTCAGTGCTGGGTCACAGTCTTGTGACCAGATAATTTTCCAAGAATTTGAATTTCATGTTTTTATATGTTGTCAGATGTGTTTTCTGTCCTTGAGAAATCAGGGTATTACATGGACTTTTATTACCAGTATTTTAGTCTGGTCCGTCGCTGAGTACAACTGACCTGGCAGTTTTTCAAAAAAAAAAAAAAATGCTTAAACCTTTTGATGTGTTCGAAGTTTTTTTTCTGACCTTTTCTTCTTTTTTTCCTCTTTCTCACTTTCTGCCTTGCATCATTTCGTCTCTCAGGAATCTGCTTTATATTTACCCACAAAGTCTGAACTTCAGCAGTCGCCAGGGCTCTGTCAGAAACATTGCTGTGAAGGTTCAGTTCATGGCAGGGGAGGACCCCAGTCAAGCTTTGCCAGTGAGTCACAGTCGATTATCAAGTCACGTAATGCAATGTTTAGTTCCAGTCACATAGAGGAGCTTGAGGCAGCGAAACACTATATGATGTTTCTTTGAAGAGTGAACTTCTTCAAAGCAGCTTACTTTATGTGTCAGAGTCGGATAAAGGTTAGTTTAGTTACACTCTGAGCAACACCAATATTTTATTTTATAACTCTGATTTATTTTATTTGTTGAAGATCAAATACCTTTTAATGGATACATTTAAATAACACCCACACTCAGCCCTTTGGACCAAAAATTTGGGTTTTCTGAGAGCAGAGGTTGTAGTTAGATTAAAGCAAAGTGAATTACAGTTGATTAGCATTTTCCATAAATATGCAGCATAGAGTAATACACTGTTTCCGCTGTAATTTTAATACAGATGTAATGTTTTGTATCGTATCTGTTTCTGTCTGTTCAAAATTGAGGTTATAATGTCAAAAATCGGTTTAATTAATATTTATAATCACTGTTTCTCAAGCATCTGTATTACAGTTACAGTACAGTACAATAACACTGAAGCCAAATTACTGTGTTTATATATATGTTTGCAGTGGTTATAAATTTCTGGCTGTGGTCGTGCGCCACTGCTAAATGAATACAGAGGAAACACTGCTTTGTGTATGCCAAATAGTTATTGTTTTGCCAAAACCTATAAATACATTGTTTATAGAAAGTGAGTGGATGATGGAGAGAAGAATAAAGTTTGTGGGAATATCACTTTTAATGTCCTGCACCATATAGACGTTTATCATATTTTAAATTCAGAAGAAATGGGGTTATTCATATTCCCTGACAAAACGTTTTTAAAAAACTAAGCATTTTAGAAGTTCCGATGTTATATATTGACAAGATTGCCGTGATCACAGCGATTTGGTTGTGAAAAATTTGTGAAAAAACTAATTTACACCCTTCACTTTGCCCAGGTCATCTTTGGAAAGTCTAGCTGTGCTGAGTTCATGAGAGAGGCGTACACTCCTGTCATCTACCATAACAAGTAAGACTCCGTCATCTGTTGACTCCTTACTGGACTCCATCCAGATTTTTCCTCTTTCAGAGTGGTTTTCTCAACCATTCATGTTTAACTCTCACCTCAAGGTCTCCCGAGTTCTACGAGGAGATGAAGATGAAGATTCCTGCCAACCTGACAGACAACCACCATCTTCTGTTCACCTTCTACCACATCAGCTGCCAGCCCAAACAGAACACTCCTCTGGAGAGCCCTGTGGGCTACACAGTGAGTAGCCTCCTTCAGCTGGCCCAGATTTAAAACGTCCACCCACGCACCTGTCTGTCTGAGATCTGCGTCTGTTGTCTTGCCATTGGTAAAAGATCGCGTGTCTCTCTTTCTGCCTGCAGTGGATCCCTCTGATGCAACACGGCCGACTACGCACCGGCTCCTTCAGTTTGCCTGTCTCAGTTGAAAAGCCTCCACCTAGCTATTCTGTACTCACCCCTGATGTAAGTACATTTAAAGAGACGTGTGAATATCAGTTTTCCTGCCTTCACCTACTTTTTTGTGATACTGCTGAGCTTTAAATGAATTGAATGTCACTCTTTGGCAGGTTCAGCTCCCGGGCATGAAGTGGGTGGATAATCACAAAGGAGTGTTCAATGTCGAGGTGACGGCGGCCTCCTCAGTTCACACTCAGGTACATAAATTAATTTTTCATACAGTAGATTCTGCCTTTCTTTGTGTTTTTGGCCTCTCACCTAATTGTTGTCACCTAACAACATAGCTGTGTTTTCATGTAATTAACAAGGAAATTTGAATCAGACTTTTGAAATGTTGCTAGAAAAAAAAAAAGAAAATGCAAATCAGCCACATTTCAACTGGTTTGGAGTGAATAAACAGGGCTTCATAGTGTTGGTGACAGTGTAGGCTACGCTACTTATGACTACAACAGAGTCGAAGAAGACCAATCTGTTGCTGTTTTTCATCTAAAACAGCTGGAAAGTTTTATCATGGATGAGTCCAAGAAATAATTTAGTCTCTTCATCGGCCTCTTTATCAGTCCATACTACCTCTTACTTCCCCTTCTTGTGCAGAAACAGCTGATCAGTGATAAGACTAACATGTTCACTATGTCAGAACATCTTTTTAAAAAATGTCTTCATCTCCTAAGTTAAGCACATTAACTCTTTTTGAAAAGGGTTAGGGTTAGTTTCTTTTTGAAATGGGCACTTTCACTATTATATCCTCTAGTGTATTACAAAATTACACAAAGTGTCCTAAAACATTTAATTGACGAATGCTAGCAAGGTAAATCGCAGAGTGTTCATTGTGGTTGTGCCTCTAGGACCCCCATCTGGATAAGTTCTTCACTCTAGTGTATGTTCTGGAGGAGTACTCCTTCCCTTTCCGCCTGAAGGACGTCATCATTACCGAGGCAAACATGGAGGGGGAGCTCAAGGCCAGCATGGCTGCACTGAGGGGGGCTCTGCTCGATATCTGTGTCAGGTTCCTGCACCAGCTCCTCAACAAGCTCATTCAGCTCATTGTCTATCCACCGGTTATTGCAGGCCAAATAGGTAAGTGAGTTGTGAAGAACAGCTATTTCACATCAATTATCATCAATTTGGAGATTTGAAGTGCACTTTTGTGAACAAGGGTAAAGTTCTCTGGTCATTTGAGTAGATAATGTGATGATGGATTTGGACTTTTTGGAGTAAAGAATGGTGCTCATGGAAGACCTTTTCTAAATACCTGCATAAATGTCTGTTGATGATTTGGTAGGACCAAGCATCGCATTACTACAATTCGCAAAACAACATCTTTTATTGTGCAGCTGTAGTTTTCGTTTCTGCTCTCACCATTAAATGTATCCACAGTGAACCTTGGCCGAGCCGCCTTTGAAGCAATGGCTCTACTGGTTAACCAGATACACAAAAACCTGGAGGGGAACCAGGACCAGCATGGGCGCAACAACCTGCTGGCGTCCTACATTCACTACTGCTTCCGCCTTCCCACAGCCGAACCCACGATGCCCCCCGGAGGTGAGTCACCAGGCTGAAGTGCACAAGCAGTATCTGAGATGTAAAAAAGGCCTTCATTGGACTTTGTTGCTTTTTTATTGTTTCCCAAGTAACATCACTACTACCTTTATCTCCACAAATAGCAGGCACCCAGTCCTACGAAATGCCTGTGCAGTACGCCACTTTATCGAGAGCAACGGCTCGCCCAAGCAGCCTGCACCTGTCTCGTTCTAAGAGCATCAGCAACTCTAACCCTGACTTAGCCAGCACACCGGTTTCTCCTGATGAAGAGGTGCAAAGGATCATAGGGAGCAAGGTGAGTTGTACCTCTTAGCTATATTGTGACCTCTTTAAGTACACATTACTTTTTTTTTATTATCGTGACATACAATATTACAATAATAATGGATATCCATATTGTCCTACTTACTTTGTGCTTGTTTCCCTGCTAGATTAAAAAGAAACAGCAGCACAAAATGGGCTCTGTTTTTTAATTTTCACTGTGCCATATTCCCCATTTCTGTTTACCCAGTATCAGTTATTTTATTTTGTTGTAATCCTAGTGCTACCCCATTGGTTTTACAATCAGTTGAGATTGACTGACAACTCTAATGCTCAGTGATGCTGCTTATGTAACATATGCAAAAGCCCGTCCTTTGTTCTCCCCTCACCTGCTTTCTTTTCTAGTTCTAGCTTCACTATTCTACACATTCCGTATTTATTTCTCTAAATTTACTCCTTTAAATCTCCTGTATAGTAATAATTACCCTCCCCGTACCTCTTGCCGCACAATGTGTGTTTGTGTGTGTGTGTGTTCGTGTGCGTCTCCGGTGGCTTGTGGCAGGGCATTGACCGCTCCCACTCCTGGGTAAACTCTGCTTATGCCCCTGGGGGCTCCAGATCTGTGCTACGCCGGAACCCCAACTCCAGCTGTGATCTCAAGCAGGTGCCAAATCCCTCTTCCTTCATCACCTCCATCCTGAACTGTCTCATATCACCTCGAGTCAGTGTTTCTGCGTCTGCTTCTGTCTGTCTGCCCGCCTCTCATTCTGTCCTACCTGTCACACTTATTTATCCGTGGCTACACCTCGTCCATACCTGTCACCACTTCTTCACAGACCATATTTGTTGTGTTTCCGGGACATAATCTCTGCCTGGGGCCTGTCAGATTTCTTTCCAGCCTTACACTCATCAGGGTTCACAGAGAGGCCACTCATTTATTTCTATTCATCCATTTTTCACACCACTTTGTCCTCATCTCTATGTTCACCTCACCATCACTCCATGTCAGGCAAACGACCGCAGCTGCAATCGCATGTCTGCCTTTCTGGACAGCGTGGCCTTGTTTTCAGTTCCCACAAGGCAGATTGCCAAGAAGGTAAAACTGACATTTACTATGAAAAAGAGTCATTCAGAATATTTTTATGTCCTAACATTCATTCAGTACCACTAACATTCATCAGTCATTACATTTTAACAGTTGTGTCATCTGTAAGTTGGTGTGAAATTTTGTTTCTTTTCTATGTGTTAAAGAGTCTGTTGTTGTTTGGGTTTGTCTGAAGGTTTCAGGTCTCTGTGACACAGGTACTGAGTAATATGTGAGGCTTATTTATTTTTTGCAATCACATGAGAGTTTAACTTGATTATGTATTTAAATTCATCTTTTATTTTAATTTTTCAGTTTGTTTCAGTGGAATTAGTGACTGAATAACTATCGACCAACTGCACATTTTTCTTTAAACAATGCAGTTACAGTTCACATCCCATTCAAAGTAAACATACACTACTGTAATCTTAATAGCTCATCTGGTCTCTGAAATTGCTTCCCCATTTGAGCTAAAACCCGTTCCCTCTTGGTCAACGTCTAGCTTCTCCATGAAGAGTTGGCATTACAGTGGGTGGTCAGCACCAGCACAGTGAGGGAAGCAGCGCTGCAGCAGGCCTGGTTTTTCTTCCAGCTTATGGTCCGTATGAGTTTGGAAATTTGCAGTGTATTACATCACATTTTACAAATCTAAAGTTGTATTGTTGCAGAATTCAACTATGAAAACATGGAAAAAAGAGCCAATGTGTTTTCCTGTTGTGTAGACAAAGAGCATGGCCCATCACTTGTTCCTGACCTCGAAGTTGGACGTTCCCAGGCGTCAGCGTTTCCCTGATCGCTTTGTTGACGACATTGCTGCACTTGTGTGTGCCATCAGCGCAGACATTGCAAGCAGATACCACAAGGTACAGAGTGCACTAACCTGCAACACAGGCTTTCAAGCTGTTAATAGCTGAAAGTCTGTTCAAGTATTAAAGAGTGGTTAAAAAAAGTTTTGTAGCGTTTCTGAACTGCTGCTTGATTTACTGATTTAACTGAGTTTATATATGTTTTCAGTTTTCTTGTCTTATTTTTGCCTTGCATCTACAACATAATATCATCCACCCTCTTTCTCTGCGTGAATGTCTTCCTCTCTCGCTCTCAGGATGTGGAACTTGTGGAGCGGTTAAACAGCAGTCTCGCCTTCTTCCTGAATGACCTGCTGTCTCTCATGGACCGCGGCTTTGTCTTCAACCTCATCCGCACTTACTACAAACAGGTGCCTATTTGTCCCGTCCTCTTCCTTCCTTTGATTTCAAACTATTTAAATTACATTGCTCCCACTCTTATCTCATCGCTTTTACTTGACACATTTGTGTCTACAATAGATTGCCAACAAGCTTCACACAACGCAGAACCCCAGCTCTCTGAATGCCCTGAGGATGGATTTCACCCGTATTGTCTGCAGCCATGAGCACTACGTCATCCTCAACCTGCCCTGCTCGACTCTCAGCCCTCCAGCGTCCCCTTCCCCCTCCACATCCTCGACCACTTCACAGGTACTGTGAGGCTGGAAAATGCAATTTAATCATGTTTATTAATTCCCCCTTCAGGTCTCATAACATTGGAAAAACTTGATTAACTATTTCTATTGTAAGCAGACAAGTCAGGAATATCTGATGTTATTTTTGTTGTTGTTTTGCATATTTGTTTTGATGTTTTTAATCATTCTCGCAAATGTCAGATAAAATAATTAGATTTATTTTCTCCTCTTCCCTTCTGTCGCCTCCCTGCTGTTGTATCCACAGAGTTCGGCGTTTTCCAGTATGGCACAAGATCAGGGTGTGGCCAGCATGTTTGAGCTATCTGTCCCTTTTCGCCAGCAGCACTTCCTGTCGGGCCTGCTGCTTACTGAGCTCTCTCTCATCCTTGATCCTGATGGAGAAGGGTGGGCTTTTTTTATTTGCATTACAAATCAAATTGAACTCATGTTTTTCCCTCACAGGGATTGTCTGAGTTTGAATGTTGTAAATGAAGCACAGTGTGACATCAAGTAAACTCAGAAACATACCAAATGTCCTGAATCCTATTTTTTTGTTTTACCCACAGGGTTTTCTTTCTTCATAAAAAAGCCATTAGTGCTGTTCATTCCCTGCTGTGTAGCCATGATGCAGACCCACGCTACGGTGACGCTCAGGTCAGAGCACATGTTGCTCAGCTCTATCTGCCCCTCATCCCCATCGTCATGGAGACCCTGCATCAGCTCCACGACTTTGCCGGTTAGTACAACATATATGCAGTCCATTGTTGTTGTTCTAACTCTAAGATTTGTGTGTTTCATTTTCAGTATTATTACACCTGAGAGTGCTCTCCTTATTTCTGTGTAGACTCCAGGGTCCGCCATGCCTCCGCCCACGCTGACGACGCTGACCCAGACGGCAGTAGCACTATCAGTCAGTCTGTTGCCATGGCAATTGCCGGTTCCCCTTTGCCACATGCCAAAGCCAACCCCTTCGCTCTGCCTACAGTGGTGAGTGATAGCGGCTGGGGTCAGGCTGTTCCCCCGGGCCCTACACACTGACAGGTCACAGATCTGCCTCTGTGTGGGAGGCTGCTGTCTCAGTTAGACAGGCCAGCTCTCTGGCCTTCCTGTAACACTACACAGACACTCATTCAAAAAGCATTTGCATTCGCTCCATGTGGTTCGTTGTTTTATGATGCCCCTTTAAACCTGTAGGGGGCTCTGTGTTCACTGCTTTTATATGTAAACAGCCATTTTGTGCTATACTCAAAGCCGTTTTAAAGACTTGCTTACTGATATTGAATGTTTTCCTCACCAGGCTGGGCGACAGTCCAGTTCCCTGTCTGCCGAGTGCAGCAGGACTCTGCTGGTGTGCTTCCTGTGGGTGCTGAAGAATGGAGATGCAGCCCTGCTGGAGCGCTGGGTGTCTGATTTGTCTGTCCTGCAAATCAACCGTCTCTTGGATCTGCTGCATCTCTGTGTCTCCTGCTTTGAGTATAAGGTACAATACTTAGACACTGCCACTGATATAAGAACTGAGATTTGAGAGTGTGCTGTCACTGACGTAAGCCACAGTGGTGGAAAAACAGCTTCTATCCCACATTTGGCAGGATATTAAAGGTGCAGGTTAAGGCCACGCATCAACTCGTTATGTTTTTAACCTATCTACATCCCCAACTTTCCAGAACTTCTGAGATTTTGTTTGAGTGTGTATTTATCTGTGCTGGGTTGGTTGTAGGGGAAGAAGGCTCTAGAGAGGATCAACAGTTTGACATTTAAAAAGTCTCAGGACATGAAAGCCCGACTGGAGGAGGCCATACTAGGCACCATTGGCGCTCGTCAGGAGATGGTTCGCCGCTGCAGAGGTAAGTAGCAAAAGGGAGCACAGTAATGGGTGTATGTACCAGTAGTTGTTTATGGAAACGTTAATGTGTTTACTCCTCCAGAGAGAAGTCCCTATGGCAGCCAGGAGAATGTGAGATGGAGAAAAAATGTCACTCACTGGAGACAAAATACAGACAGAGTAGATAAGTACGTTCCTTATATTGGTTACAACTATCTTTACCTGATAGGTCCACAGTACACACACATTTCTGGTCAATTTGATTGAATTCCAATCATGGACATGCTATGATTGCTATGATAACAGACTTCCTCTTTCATGTAAATTAAATGTGATATGATACTAATGATGGTAAAATGACACTTCCCGACAGGACTAAAGCTGAGGTGGAGCAGGAATCTGTGGTGGATGGAAACTTAGCTACTGAGGCGTCTCTAATAGTCCTGGACACACTTGAGATTGTAGTAAAGGTGAAAAAGAAACAACCAACTGTTCACACACAGTATCGTCCATTATATATAATAAAGTTGTCTCATTGTGGTTTGTTGTGTCTTTGTTGTTTTTTTTTCTTTCAGACTGTGGTGGCGTCAGAGCTGAAGGAAAGTGTTCTGGGCGGGGTGCTCAGAGTGCTTCTCCACAGCATGGCAGGCAACCAGAGCGCCCTCTTCCTGCAGCACTGCTTTACTACACAGAGGGCTCTTGTCTTTAAGGTATGTGAAATGCTTAATGCTGCCTTTACGCTGCTTAGCCTTTAATATTCTAATATGAGTGCAACTTAAAATGTTGCCACAAAAATGTATTATGTGAGTGGCTTTGACTTATTTTTATTTATGCAGAAATGAACATTCGTGACTGCCGTTTCCAGATCACCTTATAATACGTTGAATAGATAAACTGGCAGCTTTGAAGAGAAACACGTTTGCTAATTCACATTTTGTTTTAAGCATGTTATTGAAAACGTATACATTTGTCAAATACTTTCTAAAGGGAGACCAAATAAATGCGTTTGGGTATAGGTAATACACTATTTCATTGTTTTTAATTCCTCTCATCAGTAAAATGTATACATATTTTAAATACTGTGTGAATGAGACAAAATGCATGCATTTAGGTGGAGTTAACAGCCTGTTTTTTTCCTCTCATCAGTGAAACTAACAGAACGTACGCTTACTTATGTCTATATTCAATGTTATGCCGTAAGTACAATTCTAAAAACAATACGAATACCATTCAAATAACATCTCCTGCAGTCCACCAGTAGGTAGCAACCCGGTGTTTGGGAATGGATGTTGAGGGAACAACGGTGACTTTGTGTTTGTTAGGACTATAAAAACTCATGAGTGTGTGTTTTATATATAGTTCCCAGAGATGCTGTTTGAGGAGGACACAGAGCTTTGTGCAGATCTGTGTCTGCGTCTCCTGCGTCACTGCAGCAGTAGTGTGGGCTCTGTAAGAAGTCACGCCTCTGCCTCTCTTTACCTCCTCATGAGGCAAAACTTTGAGATTGGGAACGTAAGTCTCACTGTTTTTTTTTGTTTTTTTATGGTAGTTAAATATTACTTGTTTATTTGTAGCGGTAAATCAGTCCACAGAACATGTACAGAATATCTGCAAATGAAATGTTGTGGGTCACGTTGTGTCCTGTTTGTGTCCGTATAACAGAACTTTGCACGAGTAAAGATGCAGGTGACCATGTCTCTGTCCTCGCTGGTGGGAACGTCACAGAATTTCAATGAGGAGCATCTTCGTCGCTCGCTCAAGACGATACTGACATACGCTGAAGAAGACCTGGAGCTGCGTGACACGCCTTTCCCAGAACAAGTCTGTCGCTGTCATCATACTATATATCTGTATCTGGCTGAATGAATAACTTACATGGTGTGTTCTTTTGAAACTGCAGGTACAAGATCTGGTGTTCAACCTGCACATGATTCTTACCGACACCGTGAAGATGAAAGAGCATCAGCAGGATCCAGAGATGCTCATTGATCTGATGTACAGGTACTGAGATGCTCATTATTAACGCTGGCAGTTTGTTTTGAAACTTTCATTAGTTATTACTTTTATTCAGTCTTTCAGTTTAGTTTTTCTTTTCAGTTTGGTGTTAGTTAGTTTTATTAGTGTATAAGTAGTTATTATATGAGGAATTCATTAGTTTCATGTAAGTTTTTATTTACTTTTAGCGTTAGATTTAGTTTTTCAGGTGTCATGAGGGAAACTGCTAAAAAAGGTAGGATGAAAGAACGTATGGCATCTAGTACGATTTACAAAACGTTTGTTCATTAAAGGTCCCATATTCCCAACTAGTTTTATTCTCATTTCAGCTAACAAAATTAATTTTTAATTGCGAGTTTTATTTTTAGTCTTAGTTTCAAAGACTCTAATAACCCTAATCTCAACTAACATGTTGATATTCTTACATTTTTAATCACAGGATTGCGAAAGGCTACCAAAATTCTCCAGACTTGCGTTTGACTTGGCTTCAAAATATGGCAGGGAAACACTCTGAGAGAGGTAACCATGCTGAGGCCGCCCACTGTCTGGTCCACAGCGCCGCGCTGGTGGCAGAATACCTCAATATGCTGGAGGATTGCCGCTATCTGCCCATTGGCTGTGTCACGTTTCAGGTCAGTGCATTCTACTAACAAATAACATAGATGGATATCCCAAAACTGAAGCACAAACATTCAAGCCTTCAATTATTGAAACTGGGATACGTAATGATTTTTTTTTTTTTTTGTTCTGGCCTCTCTTTTCTCTTTTCCCCACAGAATATTTCATCCAACGTGTTAGAGGAGTCAGCAGTATCCGATGACGTCCTGTCTCCAGAGGAGGAGGGGATCTGTGCTGGGAAATACTTCAGTGAGTCTGGGCTGGTCGGCCTCCTGGAGCAGGCAGCTGCCTCTTTTAACATGGTACGACTCAAATTCTCCAACCACATGGTGACAGACTGCATGTTAACACAGCACAGAGGCGTTTACATGGCTGAAGTAGTGTTACGGGACTGATCGGTATTTGAAGCACTGGTTTTCTTGTCTGCTGTAAACACAGGCTGCCATGTACGAGGCCATAAATGAAGTGTACAAGATTCTGCTGCCCATCCATGAAGCCAACAGAGACTTCAAAAAGCTGGCGACTGTCCATGGGAAATTGCAAGACGCCTTCAATAAAGTCTACAACCAAGTGAGTGGACAGTTTGAACCTATAATGACCAAAACTTTATTGGGCTGTTGGTGCTGGCTTTAGTCTGGGTTTCTCCTTATGTGCTTCTGTTTTTTTTTCTTTTCAGAGTTCGGGATGGGAGGTAACACGTTCATTTGTCACATCAAGTATATAATTACAGATCAGATTAGTTCATCATTTACTTTAATTCAGTATCTGACAGTGTTTTTTCTCTCCTATTGCATATTTTCTTGCCTTCGTTCATGAATGGGATTTAAATGGTGAGTGGCACAAAACTTGACAAACCTTGACGCAGTTTATTTTGAACCACTGTTACCAAGTGTAAGGACAAAGACAGGAAAAAGAGACTCTGGAATAACAAATGACTGTATTTAGACTGTCCTATAGTAGGTTATTAAAAAAAAAAAAAAGTGTTCGGCCTTTCTGCTAAACATAGTTCAAAGAAAAAGAAGCTGTTTGATTATAACATAAATAATCACTATTTTAACTCCCATCTTCAGTGTTCAGAGAATGTTTGGCACCTACTTCCGGGTGGGTTTCTATGGCTGTCGCTTTGGAGACCTGGATGAACAAGAGTTTGTCTACAAAGAGCCATCAATCACCAAATTAGCTGAGATCTCCCACAGACTTGAGGCATGTTAACTTGTCATGAAACTAATGAATGTGTCATTAGTGATTTATGGGTGATACATTTCTAAAGATTAATGTCTTTGGTGCGCAGGAGTTCTACTCAGAGAGGTTTGGGGATGAGGTGGTGGAAATTATCAAGGACTCTAACCCAGTAGACAAAAACAAACTGGATCCCAACAAGGTAACTGAATAACCGACGCACTGAGAGTTCTACATTTTGCATAAAGTACAAGTGTAACGATGGCTGTTTGTGCTTGTGTCAGGCCTACCTCCAGATCACCTACGTCGAACCCTACTTTGACACTTACGAACTGAAAGAAAGAATCACCTACTTTGACAAGAACTACAACCTGCGTACGTTCATGTACTGTACGCCCTTCACTCTGGACGGCCGAGCCCACGGTGACCTGCACGAGCAATACAAACGCAAAACCATCCTGACAACATCTCACGCCTTCCCTTACATCAAGACACGCATCAACGTCATCCACAAGGAAGAGGTGGGTGTCTGCCTTGCATTTTTCATTCTTTACATTTGAAGTTTAACACAAAAGAACTCCATAGGGTGTCACATAAATGGAAATAGTGACGTAAATTGCATCAGATGCCCATTATCATCCAAAGAAAGTGTTTGTCTTTTTTTGCAATACGCAAATATTTGTCTTTCGCTGCCGCAATGCCAAGTCTGGCGGATTGGCACAGGAGCATGACGTAACGACATGTGCTGGAACAGCTAAAAAGCAGATTTCATAGCCTCCCAAAATACTAGGCTAGTGTATGAAATACACTGACAAAGACGAAAACTAAAGACATTTTCTCTGTAATTGTAATTTATTTGGTCAGTTTTTAAAGAAAACACAGTTTCAGTCATTGTTTTTTTTTTTTTTTTTGTAAAGCCTTTTTTACTTTTAGTTCAGTGACAGTTCATTTCTTTGCACCCCTAGTCTTTGTTGTTCTGTTAACAATAATAACCTATCAGCTTCGTAAGAAATATAACTATCTTTGCTTCTACAGATCATTCTCGTCCCCATGGAGGTGGCCATTGAAGACATGCAGAAGAAGACTCAGGAGCTCGCATTTGCCACAAACCAGGACCCTGCAGATTCCAAGATGCTGCAGATGGTGCTGCAGGGCTGCGTGGGCACCACTGTCAACCAGGTGGGGTTTTACATTACATTTAAAAGGTTAAGAGCTAGCATCCCTTTAGTGTAATACTCCCTGAATGGGAATTAAAGACAGGATCAGTGTTTTAAGTAGTGACAGACATTCCTTAGCAAATATGTAATAGTTTCTCCCCCGCACAGGGCCCCCTTGAGGTGGCGCAGGTCTTTCTCTCCGACATTCCCGATGACCCAAAGCTGTTTCGCCATCACAACAAACTGCGCCTCTGCTTTAAAGACTTCACGAAGAGGTGATGACACACTCCACGTCCCAGATGCAGACTGCTGTGTAACTAATGAAAAACAAATCCCAGCTCCCTCTGTCTCTCCTCTGTGTTTTCGTGCAGGTGTGAGGATGCCCTGAGGAAGAATAAAGCTCTGATTGGGCCAGATCAGAAGGAATACCACAGAGAGCTGGAGAGGAACTACAATAAACTGAAAGAAGCCCTGGGTCCCCTCATCAACCGCAAGATCCCTCAGCTATACAGAGCCCTGCCAGCTCAGACTACGCAAACACAACGGTAACTTGAGACACTGATCACACACACACACACAAACGCCCACGCACAGACACACACAAAATGAGCTCATGCTGCTTCTCGACACTGAAACCAACATCAACTACAAAAGTAACATAATATGAAACTGTATCATGCTCCAGGACATAGACTTGTACAGTTTGTTTGTCACATATAGAAATACATATATATATATATATACATAAATATATACATCATACATAAACTTGAAAACTGACTTAAAAACTATCGTATTTGACATCGATTTAACAACACTTAAGTTCATAAAGGAAAGTTGGTAAACGATGAAAGCACTGTGGAAACTATCACATATGTTTTTGTTTTCATCTGCTTTTGGCATCAGCTCTGTGTTTGCATGTGATGGTCTGTGAACCGCTGGGTTTCTAATCAAAAACAGCTACAGCCAACAGCACCTGCCAGAGAGATGCTTTAAAACTGAGTGCAAATTACATTTTTACAGGTAGCTGGTTCTTCTAAAGTTACTAAAAACTGTGTGTATGCGTGTTTGTTTTAAAGTGTTATTCTAAGACAGTATTTCCAGGTTCTTTACTGTCTGATCCCCTGATAATCAACACTTTGAAGGAACTTTTTAAAAAGAAGCCACTCATCTAAAGCCCTTGAAGTCGTAGCATGAAAAGACATTATTCAGAGCTTCCTGGGTCACATTTTTGCCTGGAACAACTTAAATTGCGCAGTGCTCAGTATCATGCTCACTATAGCTCAATTGATTGCAGATTCTGAGTCATGGCTTTCAGCAAAATTCAAACACGTGAAGTAAAACATTATTTATTGTCTCGCTTCTCTCTCTCCCTCCGTCTCTCTCACAGGAACTCCTACAGCAGGTCCAGTCTTCGCCGAGTCGACTGTTGAAGCAGGAAACTGGACAAGCGGAGGAAGACTAAAACAAGCTTCAGAAAGTGGATATATCCCCAATCCCCGTCTGTTCCCCCTCCCCCCCCCCTCCGCAGCACACCAACTGTCACAAGCACACACGCACCATCCTCTCCCTTGTCTAGCTCGTTATTTTAACCAACCCACCCCCCAGCCCGGCCACCCAGTCATGCCATAATCCCCCCCGCCGCCGCCGCCACACACATGCAAACACACACTCACTTGTCACCTCTTTCCTTATTGAACCAGCACCCTGCCAGCCTGCTCTCACACCTCTGTAGGAAAAAACCTCCGCTGTTTATACTGGAAGGTTATCTGCACTGTAAACATTTGGGGAAAGTAGTCTCCTCACTGACAACCCAAAGTGATCCTTTTATATGATTAGGGCTGCTAAACAATTTTGTATCCAAATTGCTCGGGTTTCTACGTTCCTGCTGTATTTTGCTTTAAGTGTTTGTCCTTAAGGAAGCGGTCGGTTGTTCCGAACCGCGGCCTTATTTAATTTGCAAGAGATTTTGTTTTTCTTTTCTTTTCTGAACTATGCGTGGTCGTATTCACTGCCAGACTCTGATATTAAATATTCCCAGGGAGTATTCTTTTATTATCAACAGACCAAATAACTGACATTCCTTCTTCCTCAAGCTGTCACATTTATCTGCCCATCTCTCCCTATAAGAATCCATTTTAGAACAGAGGTGGGATCGATCTGTCCGAGCTCAGGCCTCCTGTGTGGAGGGAGGCGGGACGGGGATCGCAAAATGTGTTTTGTCTAAACTGTGAAATTATCTTGCAATGCACTGCACTCGTATAAGATGTCTATCACAGAAGCTCGCTCCTCCTTCACACACAGAAATTATATTTAAACTGTGACATTGAGTATCACCCCGCAATACGGACTGACACCTGAATGCATCACGCTCTGACGTGTAAGGCAGTTCCTCTTTTGCAGCCAGAAAGCACTCCAAATGTCTTGTATGTGTCCACCGCCCTCTTCGGGTTGTGGAAGATTTATAGTCGATGTAGCTCTTTCCATCTACTGTATCTATTGTATTGCACTATTGTAAACAAACTGCAGCACGTTAACACTGTACCTACTAAAATACCTGTGCTTTTTGTCATTTTACAAGCCTGGAAATGTTTTTTTATGCATTAGACAAACATTTTTATTTATTTACATTTTTTACTGCCTTCTATTAAACTTCTCTTCCTACGATTCTGGTCAGTTTGCGTTTGTGGCGTAAGATGGTAGTTTTATGCACGGTTTACTGTTCCTCACGCTGATACAGTACAACAGTGGTTCCTAAACTTCTTTTTTTTTTTTTTTTTTAGCACGAGACCTAAAAGAGAACCGCGGCATCTTCTTGGGATCCAAACTTTGAAAAATTAATTATGAACTTTCCCTTTTTGACTGAGAAGCGGTTCTGATTTAATGTTACAGCATTAAATCATAATCAACAAAATAAGCATTAAATCAAAAAAAAAATGAACAAAATAATCAACAAAATGGACACAAAAAAAACCCCACAATTGTAAGCAAATGGGCAACCCCTTTTTTAAGTGTATTTTCTTCGGGTTTGTTTTTTTTTCTTTGTTCTTAAATTTAGTTTCACTCCAGATACAGGACGAGCATCATTTAATCACTGACTTCACCCGTCACCTGTGTGGTCAATACTGTAAACGTAAGCTTCACCGACAGGAAAAACAAAGCCCCAACCTGAAAACTTCATCGTCTGGGGCCCCTGTGTTTGTGCTGAATTACAGAGCTTCCTACATTCACACACATCTGCAGTGAAGTTTAGGTTTCACGGACGTAAAGACGAGGCAGAGACCTATTGGATCCAGCTGCTACCGTGGCCCTCATTTCCCATAACATTTGTTTAATTTCCTGTGCTTGATTATACCCATTACTGTCTGCAATGTTTGCCTAATTCACCAGAGAGTAAAACTGGTATTGAACAGAAAAGTGAGCGTGCTCTCGGAGGCAGTCGTTTAGTTATTTTTTCTAAATCCTGCAGAGAATATTAAGATTTTAAAATGTGAATCTCAAAACTGTCTTGTTGAGGCGGTGACAGATGAGAAGCTTAAAGCAAATATGTTATTTATAACGCATTTCCTTCCAGACCGACAAACATTTACAAGTGGCCTCTGTAATAAAGAAGTGCACTGTTATCTTCTATTTCTGTTTTATATTTGTTTGGATTTCTATCTTCTTTTTCTCAGAGGTGCTTGGAGGTTTTTGCCCCATTAGATTCTTTCTGGAGAAACCCCAAGGTCATTTCAAGTACTTTTTTTTTTATTTTATCTTTATTATAGCAAACTTGGAGGTTCTGAGGTTCTGTGATTTAGATGTCAGACTCCGGTGGTCCTTGACTCCCCTAAACCCCGCACTTCAGCTTTAAGGATCTTTGATGTTTGCGGCGGTCCATAATAGAGGTTCATAAACGTCCATTAAAGACAATGAAGGACGTGGAGACAATGGTCCCCCACTGAGGTCAGAGGCGCCTTCCAAAAAAAAAAAAAACCAAAAAAAAAAACCAATGTTAGACCTCTTTAAGACGATGGAGGTCCGGTTTATGAAATCCCCCTGCGTGCGCCGCTGGCCCTTTAAGACGTGCGGGAGGGGGGGCGGGGTGTGCGGGGTTTGTGCGGAGCATCTTGGCTGCGGTGTTTTTGTCTCTGTCAGTGAGCGCCCCTGGGCCGAGGCGGCTGAAAGGATTTCCAGAGGGCAGGTAAGAACGGCCGATAAGTTAGCGTTTCTCCGCCTGGGAACCGGCGTCGGCTCCTCTTCTTGTCAAATCGTATTTCGAGCGCGTCGGACGAGGCGGCTTCTTGCGAGTGTGACTTCTTTTGTAAAAGCGGCGGTTCCTGCCCATTCTCTCTCCCCCCACCTCCTCCCCTCCGCCTGGTCCTCTTTCCCCCCCTGAAGTAACGGGTCCTTTATGCCTAAAAAAACCACCGCACCTTCAGTTATTCTCTTATTTCTGCCCGCTCTTCGGATGCGTTGTGTTTGTTTTTTTTTTATTATTTGACATTAGTTTGAGTCTCGCCTCGGAGGAATGTTCAACTGAGACACTTGGTCGCTCTCTTCAGTGCGTGTCTTTTTGTTCAGAGCATCCCTGGTTCACGGGCTAACTGCTGCACGCTGGCGAGGATTATTAAATCTCTAATAAGATCATCATTTATACACGGATTAAAGGTAGGTGTGCCACGCGTGAGTGCGTTAACAAACTTCACCGCGTTTAATTTGCTGTAATTGGGAATAATATCCCTGAAGAGGCGGCGTGGCTCTTCGGTATCCCTGTAAAATTCATCATAGCCTCTAGTCTGTGTATTAATATTTCGCATGGCTTCACGGTGGAGGGAGTGAGCTGCCCAGCCGTAACTTTTGTCCGGATTTACTGAAGCAAGCTTTTCTTTTTTGGGGCATTTTTTTTTTTTTTCTTTCGTCCTTAAGTGCGACTTTTTCCTCGTGCCTCACAATGCAACGCAAACCATTTTCTAATGTCATTAAAATTATAAAAAAAAAAAAAAAAAAAGCTGAAGTGAAGACTCGGGGGAGAGGGTGGGTCCCGTGCATTCTGGAAGTTTTCATTACTTCCAGATGTTCATCAGCTCTCGTTGCGCGTCTTGGCCTGAAAGCTGGTCTCTGAAGCTCTCCTGAAGCTCTCCTGAAGCTCTCCTGAAGCTGGTCAGCGGCCACAGAGGGCAGCTCACGTCCCCCCGAAAGGTCTGGTACTTCTGTATGTCAGCAGGTCAAGGAAATAGAAAACCACACTCAAACTGCATTTTTGGCTTTTTTGACTGAATACAAAGCTATTATGGGCACTGCTGCTTCTTCCCTTTTTTTTTTATAAACAATTCCTTAAATGTGCTTTGTTAATGTTAATGTGACTGTCTGATGATAATGATCAGCTTTATGTGACTGGGAGTCATGACATGTGAGTTGGACTGTTCAGAGGAATCAGTAAACACGTCAGATGTTGTTTTGATGAAGGACATGCAGAACTTGGCAGGATGTGGGAGTGTAGTCATCAGCCTGCTACACTACATCATACAATACACCACTGTGCTGCTGTTGTGTAATGGACTGCCTGCTGTATCGAATCACCTACTAGTGAAGAGCCAAATATTGGAGCAGCTGCACGGTGCTCAGATGGACTCTGCCTTGTTATTCAGTCATTACGCTGGCACGCTGCGATTTAGTCTACACTTATATATACGGTGCAGCCGTAAAACTGCAAAATATCTGCAACGCATCACAAGTTCAGCCTTAAAAATGACCACAATGTTGAATCAGCACCCCTTAACAACAGCCCCAACTAAAAGGAGATTATAGCCTCCAGTAGGGTAGGCTTTATTTTATTAGACTGGTTAAGTCTTGGGTACATTTCCTTAAGATCATCAACTGAGTGTAACAGTATTGGGTTGTGAAAAACAACTCTTTTAATTGCAGACACTGTGGATTCCCCGGGGGAGTCCCTTAGCCTAGACGGCAGTTTGGGAGTATCTGGTCAGGTTAGTGTGCAGCTGGAATCTCCCTCATCAGGTTTTCTTGACGGGCTGGAATGTGATTTTCTCATTACAGCATTTGGACCCAGGGGTGCTGAGGAGGAATGTAGGGTTATAAACCCCATTTGCACACTGGGCCACACGCCGGGTATTTAAATGGTTTAGCGAGGCTAATGAAATTACCTACATGAGACTATCTGTCACCGTCTAGAGTTTACTGCTGATTAGCTATTTGAGTTGTTCAACTGCACGATGAATTATCTGTTCTGTTAAAACAATACACAGCTCTGATTATGTTTTCATCCCTTTTGACGTAAGAAAGAACCAAAGGAATCCTGCACACTGAGGGTCACTGGAGATCGCTTTACTCACAACTCTGTATGAAATAAGTCATTTGAAGTCAATGTTGGTAAAAAAATTTTATTCTGTGCACTAGGGCTGCAACTACAGAGTGTTTTGATTATTGACTGTCTATAAAATTCAGGAAAATGATAAAGAATCCTGTTCTGATTTTCCACAGCCGTAGGTGACGTATTGCAATCCAGAACCCCAAGATATTCACATTACTAGCAGATATGACAATGAAAACATCAAAGTACGGCTTTGTTTCCTGAAAACCGACTAATCAACAGTGTCTTTTGATTGGCTAATAGTTGATTTAATCACTAATAGACACAACTCCATAGAGTATACTGTACATTAGATAGTGGCTCATTTCAATCTTGTCATCACATACCCTATTGAGATGTGAAACAGTTCAGAATAAACTCTATATCTTTTTCACACATTATCACAGCATCATTTTCTGCTGATTAGAAAAAAAGGTTCTTCGAGGGGAACATGTGTGTAAAGTAAAAAATAAGCATACGGCGTAATATTGCAGAATAACAGCAGCTTGATTTCGTTAAGATAGTGAGGGTTAATACTCCCTAATAAACTAGATTGAATTGGCAATTATCGTAGTGCTTTCAGTGCACATATGGTCTAATCTGGCTTTTGCGGTTTAGTTCGAGGGACATAAAGTCATTATCTGCCCATATAATCCTACTTAAGCTCCTTTAATACATTAATCATTCAGCAAAGCAAATTCCGTCTAGTAGAGTACACAATCATGTTGTTGCTGGCCAGTTTTCTTCTTCTCTTTATGTCCACATTTGATCAGCAGACCTTAGTGAATCAGGAAGTAATTGATAAGCTCCCTAAGAGGGAACCACTTAACTTCATCACCGCCGTTGTGAGATCGCTTCCTCTGCTCTGCTGTGCTGTGCTCTGTGTCCGCTCAGGACCACAACACATGCTGGCCTGACCTTTTAACCCCAGCGCAGCTCTGACCGGCTCTCCAACACCCGTCTGGACTTTGTCTTCGTCCTCTGCAGACCCCACAGTTTCTTCACAAGAGTGCAACACTCTGCCTCTCTGTTCCGCATCATTCTTAATCCCCACCTCCACAACTGCACAGGAATTCTCTCCCAAATGCCTTTTTTCCTTTTTTTTTTGGGGGGGGTTCTTTTTTTTTTTTTTTTTTTTTCCTCCTTTCCGGTGCCGCTCCTTGCCGCTCAACCCCACCCTTGCTCAGTTTCCTGTTGGAGGTCAGCACAATGAC
>JAPQRN010000027.1:0-27791 GCA_037367275.1 Coranthus polyacanthus
TAGACCACCATGTTAAAATGTCCAACTTTACAGCAGAAATAAACATGTTTACAGCCTGGTACAAAAAATGGTTTTGGCTATAGCTAATTTTTCCATTTGTGACAACTGTACAGCGAGTGAACTGTTATATAAGTCACCGAACGTAAAATATAATGGTGGTGTTAATCTTTGTGGTTGGTGTTTTCACTTAGTGGTGGCTTGGTGAGATTCAACCCTCACTCTTCCCCTGGTCCACCCTCTTGTCCAAATATGGTCAAGTTAAGTTAAACACATACTATGCAGTTTCTGCCACTAGGAATTGCACAATAAAAACAAAAACAAAAGACATAATTTGCTACACATTGCAGATCCACCACTGCTGTTATTACCTTTCACAATAAAAGCCCTAAACATATACACTGACTGAAGTTAGTCACTCAGAGCAATTCACTGAGCAGTAACTCAATAAAATAGCTTAGCTTGACCAAATCAAATGGACTGTTACAGTGAATAAATGACAGATTTCTCTGAATTTCAACATTATTAGAAATATTTGATATATACAAGCCAACACAATTTATAACACACACCTAGTCAATTTTAGATATTTTAAATAAAAAAGGAAGTTAAAAATACATTTTTCAAAATGCTTATTTAGTTATTAATAATATTATTATTTTTTTGCTGTTTGTTGATCAAAAACAGAATAACTAATAAAAAATGTAAACAAACATCAGAAGTTCACCAGGGTTGCCATTTGTTGGAAAGTGAAGGTTTTTGGAGGCCAATATTATACCTCACTGTTGTTTTAACTGCATTCCATTAGCTATATATTTTAACAGGTACTAAGAATATGCTTCACTTAGACTTGGCCTAAAACATCACTTTGAAAAGCTATGCTTGATCAGCAAAGTGAATAATCTGTGTCATCTCAATAGTTTACGCCAGTAAAACACACACCCACACAAACATACCACAAACCTCCACAGTGCACACAGCAGAGTACAGCCTAATGAGCATCAAACAGCAGTTTGTGTAATTGTGCATGAATGCTGAGTGATGATCCTCCCTCTCTGGCTTGTGGACAAGATCAAAGGTGGCATTTAAAGAAATGATAAGCAGCTCAGGAGTGGATGAACTAATTACTCTCACAGATGTGGGATGAAGTGGCCTGCAGAATGGCAGCACGGGAGGCATCCTCACCTGTACAGAGATGGTGGTCTACTTTTGTTTCTTCGTTGTGTTGGTACAGAGAAGCAGCATGATGTGTCCTTTACTAAAAACTAATCAAGGCCAAAAAAATACAAGGAAATTCACACAGATCTGGTATTCCTTCAAATCAAAATAATCCTAATTTTTCATCATCCATTTTCATATTCTTTAAGTTCACAGTATGCTCGGCACAGTTCATTACAATACTGTTAGTGAGAACAGACTGTTGTGTCCAGTCGTGCTTTCTAAAAATAAGAACCACTCAAAGAATCAAACTAATCCAGTCTCACTCTGACTCGGCCAAAGTCATCCACAATTTTTTTTTTCTAGAATCAACTACTGTAACTCCCTCTGGCATAAATCTAAAAATCATACTCTCAGTTCCAACTGGTTCAGAATACAGCAGTGAGGCTTCTTACTGGTTTTAACAGATGACAGACTTCCACTGGCTCCCTGTTCATTTTAGAATTCATTTTAAGATTTTACTGATCACTTTTAAACTTTAAACACTTTTATGTCTGAGTCTGGATCTGAGCAACATAGCAGAAATGTTCACCCCAGAACACCCCATTTGCAGCCTTTAAGCTCTATTTCCACTGATGGTCTCAGCTCAACTCGACTTTACTCGGCACAGCCTTTTTTGTAGTTTTAGTATCACCCTTGCCAAAAGTTTCAAGTGAGTGACGGGAATAGACACAGCATCAGTACATGTGTGCATCATCATGTTGTGATACGGGTCATTTTTAAATAGCAAAGCTACTACAGTGGATACACTATATTCACTTGCGCAAGTCTGGCAGTAAATCAACCCTGTAGTCCAACACAGAGGTGCACATGTTCCTGTGTGTAAAAAAAACCTAACCTTGCTCTTAACAATTTTAAGCCATTTTTTTATGAAAAGTTTTTAGAAAAAGTGGTTTCTACCCAACTTTTAGGTTTTTTGTGTCGTAATAACATAGTACAAAAACTTCCCTCCTGAAGGATCTCTTTTTAGACTGAAGAGCCTTTCAGGCAGTTCCAAACTTGAGGCTCATAGTTAAGGGTGACTCTTCTTTTGCCATCAGCTCCCCTAAGCTTTGGAACAACCTAACTAAGACGACTCAACGAACAAAATCTTCTTCAAACCCAGTTTTACTGACTTGCTTTTATGTGATATCACCCTTTATTCTTTTTATCATTTTATTGTGAGATTTATTATTAGAAATAACACAATATTTTTTATTGTATTATTCTTTTTACTATACCTTAACTCTGTCTTGCTTCTGTATGGCCTTACTGTTTGGTTTTCTGCACTAAATAAAGTTGTTATTATTATTGTTGTATTTTTATAAAAATACAAATTCAGCCAAAAGCCACTGAGCAAAGGATCATATAAAAAGAAGACACTATAACATTCACATTCCTCTATATAAACAGTATGTTTTGTGCTGTGTCAATAAAAAGACTAAAACACTAATTATTATTAAATGTATGCCTGAAAAACAATTACATTTTACAAAACAAAAACATTAACTCTATTAGATGCACATCTAATAGAACTGCTGTTCATTCTAACCAAGTCAAACGAAACCCTCACGAGTCCTCCCCTTAGTGTCCTCACGATCACATCAATTTGCATTACTTTGAAAACATAGTAATGCAAAGAAGAACACACAGAGGTGTGTTTTAGAGATACAACATAAATAAGTGAACAATGGTGTCTGGGAAATTCTCTTACTGGGCATAGAAATGTGTCTCATTGGTGTGTCAGCTACAGACTAATGAGCCCAAAGCCCATGGGGATCAAATGTCTTACTCAAGAACACCAGTGAGACACGATTGTCAACACAGGCCTTTATACGCAGTCCCTAACCTGCCTCTGAAAGTGCAATCTCACTCCCACCAGTCACTCTTGAGATTTAATTCCAATTCATGCTTAATTCATTTCCATTTACTCCCCTGGAAACAAATGAGATGTTCAAAATCCCATCTCAATAAATTCTAATTTTAAACAGAGCTGTGTATGAGGGTTAGTACAAGCAGCCAGTAGAAAACAAGAACACTTGGGTATTTCCTCAAAGGTAATCAAAGATAAATAGATAGAAACAAATCATAACATAAAGAGCCGGAATGAGAGGTGTTACAGGTCAACTTTTGGTGTTTGAATACACAGACATCAGACTGGTCTTACTGTACCACCATAAAAATTTTAAAATACTATTAAATATTCACCCCTCACATGTAAATTAACACTCAATGCTGTCACTTAACCAGCAAAAGTAGATTATTATTAGATATGCTTTTAGTCCAGTTACTATCATTTAACATTGTACTGATGTTTGTGTGTGGGCCATTCCAGATTCAAACAAACAGCAACACAAACCAAAGAGAGGTCTGTGACCAGAAGGAGGAGTTTAGTGTTTAGTATTAGTGGATGAATGTAACCTATAGTGGCCTAAAATACTTTAAAATCACAATGTCCAACCTGCTCACAAAAGCAGATCAGGATCACCATTGCGAGCAAGAGGGGGGAAGGTGCGTTCCACAGAGGAAATTAAACATGATGTAAGATTTCATCTATTTAATGTACATTTTTTTGGCACATTATGACATTATGTGAACCTAAGACTATTTTAAAACTGTTTGTTTTTTGTTGAACTTGTTGTTGTTTCTTTCTTGCCTCCTGAACATTTGGTAACATTGAATGTCTATGAGCTGTTTCCATTAATGATCTCAGGACCAGAAACAACACAGGGGAAAAAGTGGACTGTTCTACAATCGATATGTTCTGATAACACCTTCCTCTGATATTCCAAATAAATGAAGATGAGTGGAGAAAATTCTTTTCCTTCTACCACCTGCTCCCTCTTCTCGGCAGAGCCGAGTGTGCAGGTACCACAGCCATGCCAGGTGCAAATGGGTTAAGACAAGCTTTTTTTCCGTGTTAAATAATGGCACAATTAGCAGTAAACTGACACAGCAAACCTTAGTAATTAACATTGTGTGAGTCATTTAAATACTCTCCTCCCCAAATTTTGTCATGCAAATACATGTGCAATTCGGCCAATTTACCCCGCAGCCCTTAACATCGTTACATTTTTCTCCTGAAATTAGCATTGTTTTGTGTGCTTTATCATAGAACTGTTGATATTTTAGATAATGTTTCATTTCACATAGATCATGTTTCTGTTTCATCAGTTCAGGTTGCTAAAATTGGCAACCTACTGGCCTACTTATTTGAGCTAATTACACAGCAATGTTAGTTAGCTAATAACTTTGTTGATAACACAGCTCTGTAGCTTGAGAAATGTTAAATATCTACCATCAAAGTTATGGTGTTGGGAACTTCTTTAAAAACTTGTTACAGTTATAGGCTAGCCTATGTACAGTTTTAGTAGCAGGTCTATAAATATGTTGTCCTTAGATGCAGTTGAAGCAATTGAAAATGAGTCTGAAAAGTTATTGGGCTATTAAAAAGCTGGCTGTTCAACTGCAAACAGAAAGGGCCCATTAAATTAAATATTTTCCAATGGATTGGCAAAACGTTTCAGCAGATGGAGAAGTCAAGTGTCTCTCCCATTAGCCCCTTTTTTATTGGAGACAATTTTATGCAAATCTGGTCATTTTTTCAACTCTTGTCAGTTTTGCAATACAAATGCTCCAAATATTATTAGTTGCACAAAGTCAGCTGTACATCAAACAGTAAAATACTGGTGTCTGTGCTCCCACATTTTACTGTTATTTTGCAGCAGTATTGCAGGCCAGTGTTTTTCAATAGAATCTCCTCTTCTGGCTTATCTGCTTGAACATTAAGTTCACAACCTGATCTGAAATACAGAAGCATCTCTAGTGTGATAGAAAGAAATGGCCTTAGGCAAGATAGATCAAGTCAGCAGCAGTGTTTGCCACACTAAACTGAGGATACAAACATAAAGACGTGGTAGTTTACATAGTGTTTTTTTTTAAATTACACAGAAATAATAACAAATAAAGAGAGGAAAAATGAAATGGTACATGGTAAAACATGGTAGAAGATAGATAGATACAGAGGACATATGTTAAGTACTTACACAATCACCAACACTTCAGTCAACTGCAAATGACCTCGAGTTGTTTCCCAACTATGATCTAAGAAATCATTTTAACTCACAGGATCATATCTTGGAATTAAGAACTTTGTGTTGTAGCAGTTCCATAGCTAGATCTGAAGGAACCCGTGTAGAAAAAGGGTTTCCCACATCAAAGTGGAAATTCTTATGGAGCACAAAATTGCTGCAAATTGCTGTGGCATGACTGAAAACTCAACCATCCCATAGGGGTAAAGGGACAGAGACACAGAGAAGGGGAAGAGAGATAGAAATGTCCATGTGCCTGTGTATGTGTTCACTTGTGTACACTTACAATGTAATAGCATAGAGGTTATATAAGTACTGTATATGAGACTGTATATGAGTTATGTTGTGAGTGTGTGTCAGTAAGAAAGAGAAACATAAAGCGTGAGCAGCTGTCGAGGCAGCTTCCTACCTCAAGGAGCTGTACTCTGACTTTGTTATATGCTTTGAGCCAACGAACTTTGGATGGAGAGCAGGGTGGAGGACCATCTTCAAACAAACTGACAAGGATTAAAAAAAAGAACAGTGGTTATAATGGAAACTATTTTAAAGGTTGAGTACATCTGTTAGAAATGAATCATTCTAAAGTAGAGTGTAATATAACACCGCAGTGAAAAATCAGTTTTTTGCTACATCTCAGTGACATAATTTCTCCCATTGTAAGTTTCTGCAAACTATGGATAAAAATACTGTAAATGTATGTGAATCAAAAATACATTTCATATAATTTTGGTGTTTTAGGTGCTCTGCAAATGTTTTGCCTTTCCTCAGTAGATGGGAGGTAAGTGGGGGTAGATGGTGCATCTTAACCATAAGATTTATGGTTTAGCCAATATAGCCATTTTAGTAGTATGGTAAGCAAATATTCTAAGCTTCCGGGGGGAAGCTTTTCACACAACGCATAGGTCATGAGTGGAGCACTTCTTTTGCAGTATTTGCACACCTACTCCCGGGCTCGTATTCATCCCAGCACCACAGTGCACTCACTCGCGGTGTCACAGCTTTGACAATCCAATTATACATTTAATTAATACATTACATAAGTGACGGTAAAAAAGAACATTGAACATAACTTAGCGTAACAGTTTCACTAATGTCCATAACTTGTTGACACATAAACTGGTACGCTACAGTCAGATGGCCTCACACGGATCATCTGCAGCTGAACACAATCAGCTAAGTCCAACATGACTGTGTGCTGACAGACTAAAAAATCACTATAAACAGACCCAGTAGCCTAGCCACAGTAATGCTAACGACCGATGATGCAGAGTAGTGAAGCCTCGATCTTAACAAACATAGGTTATGTGAGACAGGATTTATGACTTGTTTAACATATAAGCCAGTGTGAGAAAGATTGTCCAGTGTTTAATTGTACATAATGGCCTTATTACTCGCCAATTAAAAAAGGGAATGTTCGAAAATTACATTTGAAAACTGGATGTCAAACCGCAAAATGAGTATTTGAATAGTCGAACATTCGGGTCCAGCACTAGTGGTTTTGTTTAAATATTAGGGTTAAGGTTAATGTAATTTTTAAAAACACTATTAAAAAGCACCATTATGGGTTAAAACACTGCAACGTTGATACACGCATATCTAGGAATGTTGATATTAAATGTGTTTCCGTCAGGACCACTTTTGAAAGAAAAAAAGAAAACTATTCTGCACTAATTTATAGTATAGTAGTGTATATATATATATATATAGTATATAATTATGATGGTATGGCTCCTTCTTAGTGCATACATGGAAAGTCTAAGGCAGGGAGAGCAGCAGCAAGACCCAAGCAGAACAGAGTAGGCATAAAAGACAACAACATGACACTGATTAAGTTAGACACAGCATGAAAAGGAGGAGCTGGGGTAAAGGGTGGCTGCAAAGTGGCTTGAAGAGGAAACAGCAAAGGTAGCAGGCTAAAGCAGGCAGGTAAGCTAAGCAGTTTATATATAGTGTTCTGTATGATATTTGTTAATTGGATGCACACAAGAGAATCAGATGAGCCATCAGCTGATGTAGGCTGGCATTGCGATCAGCTGCTGCCAATAATGTACCTTACTACAATTGTGGGCTGAGCTTGACTTTGTTTCCTGCATGAACTAACAGTATGCTGAATTTTTGGTTCACAAGATTATACGTATCCATGGTTTGAAAAAAGTATGATGCCAACATTTTATTCTACTACTGGGTTGGTTGTAGTGGTGTACAGGACCATATTACATCATCTTTGGGTGTTGGTGTAACAATGCACACTTCTGAAAACACCCTTCATCAGGGATGTTTGATGTATTCAAAAAAATCTTTCATTCTTTAAACAGAGCCATCAAAAACTTTTTTAGCTAAGTTACACGGCTCCCTTAAATCTTGATGTTAAGCAACTCCCGCTGGTTACTGTCACTGAAAAATATACTCTTTCTCTAATGTGACTGACATGTTTCATCTTCAACCCAACAGCCAAGAGCGTTACAAGAAAGTGCTGATACAACCACAGTTCCTCACTATCTTCCCAGTGACTTACTCTAAAACCTGCCTTCACATAATATTGGACACAATTTTCCAAATGTCCACATTTTTACATACCAGATCTTTGTTTTGTTATCCTGGTTGTATAGGACTAGTTTCGGTAAGATGCTAGAAGAGTCCTTCAAGTTGTTGGAACCAGGCTCTGGTTGTGCATGCAGTTCTTTTTCAACCTCCTCCTCTTCTTCATCATAGGTAGATGGCTGGGCATCGAGAGGTGGACGAGGCTCACTGAGGTGGAAGCTCTCTGGATATCTACGCTCCTCGGGTTCAGAGCTAAATTGGGAACTGGCTGGGCTCAGGTTACCAGATGAATCAAAGCGGCTGCTGTCTGGTGGACTGCAAGAGAAATGGGTTGTTGATTATGATTCGGTTGTCATTAGGGAAGCAGCACGCAGCAAAGTTTATTCCACAAGTTAAGGCTTGAAAAAATAAGTCAGTTATTAACATTTAAATCTCAAAATATATATAATATATACATTTTTTTGAAATTGTACATTTTTGGTATTGGAATGAAACAATTCATTTGTTATTAAAATGAGTGTAAAACTAGGGGCAACTAAAATCTAGTGACCTGTTGTCCCAGTTGTACTACTAAGTTCAGGTATGTACTAAACCTTGATATATTGAAAATAGTCAGTTTAATGCTAAAACTGTGTCAATTTTTGGTTTCACCATGGACACATGAGGCTCATTTGAACTGCTCTGGCTTTAAGTCCAAAATAACAAAAATATTGCAGCAAAAAATTACAATTTTACTTCCTGTTGCCAATCGCCAAAGACATTATTGTTAATGCAGTGGTTACTCAAAGACTATAGAGGTGAGCTTCTACATACTGATGAATTAACTTTTACAGAAACCTAAGGAATTATTTTGGTCATTACCAATGCCGTTAATTTAGGGCAGTTGTGGCATAAACCTTACATTGGGTGGTGGTCTAATACATTTGTTAGTACTGTATGTGTCAGATTTAAGTTATAACTTATGCCTACATTGGAACTATTTCAGACCGTACAACCCTTAAAATGTTATAATGTTATAACTGTATAATAATAATAATACATTTTATTTGACAGCGCCTTTCTAAGCACTCAAGGACACTTTACAGGGACAAAAAACACAGAACAAATAAATAAAAACAACAGACAAAAGTAACACAGCAATGAAGGGAAACAGTGAAATGTTAGTATCCTCCATTCTAAGATAGAAATAATGTTCAGACCAGGCTACATTTGAATTTATGCACAGCTGGTTTGACCCAGCACGGGGGAAAAACTTGGCACATACCAAGGAGTACTAACAGGGTTCAGGAAGTTCAGCAAGTAAAGTTAAATGAAGATGAATCAAGAACTGAGAGGATGTTAGCCTTTTCGAAAAATGAATGGATCAATTTAAGGCGCAGACAGAATATTAATGATGACAAGTTCATTTAGAAATTGTCACAGCTTTGAAAAGTTACATATCAAAGACTACATGTAAATGAGAATGAAATTTAATAACTTCAAATGCAGTACATTTGCGAGAGCTGCTCCTGTAAGGAACATACTATGACTGATACACTATGTTCATTATTCTTCAGCCATTTACCAGTGAAATAATATGGCTGAGATAAGCCTTTTCTGATCTGTACAAGCTGATGAAAATCATTATAAGCCGAATGAACAGTCGGCACATATGAGGCTGGCATGATGATTGAAACTACTAACGAGGAATGTCTGTGCTTTAATGGGCATGATTTACTTTTCTTGGATGTAAGCCAAATTACTTCTCACTGTTCCTTTTCTTCCAGCGTCCATCCTGCCTCCACGGTGTGTGCTGCCACACCATCGTAAATCTATCTGAGCTTGATTCATATTAAGAAATTGGCTGGAGCTGAGAGGATAATTTAGAAAAATGCAGGGGACAGAAAAAGGCGGGGCTACATCATACACACACACCTCACAAGCAAAAAGCTAATAAATAGAGACCATTGTTTTTTTATTTATTGCACTTCCATCACTGTCAGGAAAATTGTTATTGATGTGCTGAAGTACAAAATAGCTTCAGTGAATTTGCACCTAAGCTGAGCAGATGCAGACTTGATGAGTCCTTTCATATTTGTCTAATTACAAAACTTGCAATGTCAGATTTTTACATGATGGTTTTTGTTTTTGATTGCGAGGTATACATTATTTAGATCAGAAATGCATTTTCAGAACTAAAAAGGTATAAACAGAATAAATCCTTAAGCATTTAAAGGGATGGAGAGGAAAGGAAATAAAGGGTGAATGTGAAACTGATTTCAAATGTACCAAACACAACACACAATTCTAAACAGGAAAAAAGGGAATGAAAGGGGCTAAAGATCTCCTCTACAATAGTATGAAAAACAACATTTATCATACAAATGTACTAGCCTTTTTGAAGAGTCCGTTGTCAATACGTTTGTTTTTTCCGTGCCCATATCTGCATGCAAGGTCTCACTCTTATCTACCTCACATGGGATGATCTTTAATTGGGGTTTATGAAATTCCTCTGACAGGGAAACTGAATGGGAAGGGAGGCCAGACTGTGGCGTCTGTGCTAGGGTGTCACAGCTTCCCGTATTTGACATTTCTGTTGGTCCTTCTGTATCACTTGCATCTGCACTTTCAGTTTCTCCAGAACCTGGAGATAGTTTCTCGGACTCTGGTTCACAAAATTCATCAGCAGGTTTTTGATTTTGAGGCTGAGGTTGTGCGGTGACAACCGGCTCGCAGAATTCGCCTTTGGGAGGGTCAGAGTTCCCAAATACAGAACCAAGTGTCATGCCAAACACAGATGCAGGAGATGAAGATTCTTCCTTTCTAGCAGCCTTTTCATCCTGGAAAATTCCAGTGGAGAGGCTTTTAAAGCCGGAAAAGAGACCACCATCTGTCTGTTGTGGCTGTGGTGTCTTTGCACCAGTGCCCTGAGATGGAATAGAGGAGAAAAGGGATCCAATAGATGATGTGCCTTCAGCAGCTGCAGACATAAAGCCAAATTTAGGGGCAGCCAGACCTGGTATTTCAAATATGCCCTTGGTTTCAGGAGCTGAGGATGCTTCAGGTTTCTCAGGCAATGTGGAACTTGGCTCCTCTAAAGAGCCATCATCATTGTGGTCTTTATCTTTTTCAGGGAAATCAGTTTTTTCTACTGATTTGGTCAAATAACTTTCTTGTGCCTCTTTTTTGTCTATTTGTTCTGGCTCTTCCTTTATTCCTTTTTCAGGGACCTCAGTACTCTCAATGCATTTAAATTGTCCATCTCCACACAAAATCTGCTGTGTCTGTTTCCTCTCAGAGTTGGTTTCCTTTGCAGAAGGATCCCCTTGTTCAATTTCTGTTCCAGACTGTTGAGACTCCTCTGTTTTTGTCTCTGAACCCTTGAATATACCAAATATGTCACTGGTAAGTGATTCTGTAGCAATGTTACTTGGAAGGCCAAAAAATGAGGTTTTCTGTTGTTGCTGTTGCTGTTGTTGTTGTTGTTGTGGCTGACGAGGAGCAGGGGATGTTCCAAAAAGTGAACCAGGTGAACTTGAGAAAAACCCACCAATAGTTGACGGTTTACTTGAGGCAGCTGGAGATGAAAACATTGACATAAAGCCAGAGAGTGGAGCTGAATCAGGGGGCTTCTGTGGTCCTGGCTGTCTTGACCCAGGCATTCTGGGTCCTCCCATTCTTGGACCTCCCATCCGTGGCCCTCCCATTCTTTGTCCTGTTGCAACAGGTGGCCTGGTCATGCATGGCCTGGGCTGTTGAGGTGGAGGAGCACAAGGTGGCTCCACTGATGGAACTTTCACAGGCTCCACAGATTTTGGTGTCACAATTTCTGGTGTAACAGTTTTTTGTTCATCTACTGACAAGAGCACTGGAACAGAACTATTACTTTCAAGTAATTTCTCGTTTGAACATCCTTCAAGCTCTATGTTTATCTTAACTGGTCCCTTTGCCGTCTCCTCAGATGTGGTCAAGGACTCTCCAATAGCTTTTTCAGATTCTGAAACCGTAGTTTCTGTTGTAGCTGTAGTAGGTTTCTCTGTCACTGTTATCACTGTATCATCTACACTTGCTAAGGATTCTTCAGTACATTTTTTCACATCTGTGACTGCTGTTTCTTCATCACCAACAACTTTCAAAGGTTCCTCACTTGATACAGTCACATCTGCAGCTGCTGTTTGTTCATCATCAATAACTTTCAAAGGTTCTGCACTTGTTACGCTCACTTCTGTAAGTCCTGTTTGTTCATCACTAACAACTTTCAAACATTTCACATTTTCAACTGCTGGTTGTTGTTCATCAATGGATTTCAGGTCCTCATTTAGATTTTCAGCATCATGAATTGCTGAGTTTTCTGAAAGAGAGACATACTCTGTTGCCATATCTGAGCTTGAGTTTTTGTGTATACAGTCTGCAATACTTTCTGACATCTGTGCACTTTCAGGTTTTTCTGCAATAGCAGGACTTAAGATTTCACCAGTGCTCTTAATTTCAACAGTACCCATTTCTGATTCAGCTATTTTTTTCTCAGCATCCACTGTATCATTTATTTCTTTACATTCAATGTGGACAATTGGCTGTTTCTTATTTAAAGCATCTTGGTCCAGTAATGACTCTTTTTCTGATAGATTACTGGTAACCTGTGTGTCAGATATAGTAGCTTCAATCATAACTGTGGATTTTTCATTTTGTTGCAATGTGCCTACTTTGTCTATGTCCACTTGAGGCTCTGTTAGGGAAACACTATTTTCAGCTGTATTTGTTGTGCTGTCTAAGGCTGAATTTAGAACATCTTCTCTTGCTTGATGAGCTTGGAGTTCTATATTAAGTGATGATGCAGATGGTGCCTCAGGGGATATGTTTTCTGTCGCCCCAAATTCTTTTGATTCAGGGGGTTTCACTTGTTCAGGGGCAATCTCCTCCTTCAGAGGACCAATTTTATCTGCTATTGTTTTGGTGTCCTCCAAGAAGGACATTCCAAATACACCAAACCCTGTTTTACCCTTGTTACCATCAGAATTGCTGCCAAGTGAGAAAACAGAGGAAACTTTGAAAACACCCTCTGATTCTGGTGCTTTAGAAACTGCTGGATGTGCTGTTGAACCTTGTTGGTTTTGTCCACCAATCATGGAGAAAAGACCTTTTCCTGAGGCCTCTGGAGTGCTAGAGCTCAGTGAGGGCATTCTAGGTCCAGTCTGGGGCTGTGCACTAGGAGCTCCAAACTTGGAAAACAAACCTCCACCAGTGGTTTCTTTATGAGCAGTGGAACCTGGCAGGATACCACCAAATACAGAAGAGCCAGTGGAAGGCCCTCTTGGTGTACCAGGTGGACCTTTGGGACTTGGGACTTGCTGAGGAGCAGGTCCACCAAACATGGAAAACAAGCCTTTGCCTAGAGGTTCTTTAGGTGGGGGACCTCTGGGTTGCCCACTTCCAACAGTTGGACCTCTTGGGCTGGATGGTTGCTCAGCAATGGATCCACCAAACATAGAGAATAACCCTTTTCCCTGGTTCTCTTGTGGGGCAGATGGTGTTGCTGGTGGGCCCTTTGTACCACGTGAAGATGGAACATTTGACCCACCAAACATGGAGAGCAACCCTGTACCAGGAGTGTCTTTACTAGTGGAACCAGGAAGAATTCCACCAAGAATTGATAATCCAGTCTGAGAGGATGTCTGCTGAGGAGTTGCAGTAGAGCCACTAAACATTGAAAATAAGCTTTTTGTTGGTTGCTCTTCAGGTTGTTCATCCCCACCTTGATCAAGCTTGACATCTAGACTGTCCTCCTTGGATGTCACAATTTCTCCTGTTGGAGGTCTGACAAGATTAGGTTCAGGGGTAGATAAGATGACATCCTTTTCAGCTTTGTCATGAAGTTCAACTCCTTTGGGTGATTTCACATCTGAGGCTTGATCTGAGAGTTTATCTCCTAGTGACAACATAGGAAGAGACTCACCTTCTTCATGCAATACTACAACCGATGTTGTGGTTGTGTCCTTGTAGCCCATCTCACCAAGATTTTCAGCAGTGTCTGTTGTGGGCTGACTGGCTCCATCACTGAGAGAGCCATCTACGTCAGGCGTTGGAAATGACTCCTTGGGAGATGGCTCAAGTGACAGCTGTTCAACCTCCATGGATTCTGCTTTTACTTCAGCTTCTGAGAGAGTACTTTCTGTGTTTGAGCTTGTCTTGGTCAGGATGACCTGTGAACCATGTTCATTTGGGCAACTGCTTTCTATACCACTAACACCCCCAGATATATTAGACAGTGCAGTAATATCAGCTGATAAAGAATCTTTACTACCTGGCAGTGTTACTACATCGGTAGTAGTATCATCAGTAGTACTGGGTTCTTGCTGTGCGAGTTTGCTACATTCATTGAGTTCATTATCACTGATCTCTTCTTCTGGTGAACTTGCTGCTGAAACAAAAATATGAGGTAGTCTTATATAGGGTTTTGATTCAGTTGGATCAATTTCCATATCAGCAGAAGGTACTTCTGAACAGATGATGCCAATGTAAATTGACTTGGGATGGCTAAGTTTCTCCTGTGATATAGTAGCTGAGTTTGAGACCTCACCAATTCCAGTACTGGCATTTGTAGCTTCTGTGGATTCAGGTTGTTTAGTTTCCTCTACATTTTGCTGCTGCGATATGTGACATCCAGATACAGCCATATTGTCTCTGTCAGAAAGCTCTGTGTTAATTGTTTTAGATGTATCTTCTGACAATATTTCTGAAAGCACAATTGAACCATTTTTACTAAGATTGCCTTTGGTTGGCATGGTATTCAGTGACTTAGATGATGAACATTCAGGAGAAATACATTTCTCTGCTGGTGTTTCTGTTTCTTGTGGCAGCTGATAGTCTTGAGAAATAGATGTAGACATTAAACTAGACACTGGTGACTCTTTGGAAAGAGAGACTACTGATGGCGGCTGTGTGCTCCCACTCACTAGTGATGTTTCTGTTGCCAATTCTGTCTGCAGAACTCCACATAGATCTTTGGATAATTCAGATGGTGATGAAGGGGGTTGTGCACCTCCCGTGGTATCTGTCACTTGGCATTTCCTGTTTAACATACTAGAAACTTGAACTGGTGAGTTAGAGACCACTTGGTCAGTTCCAAGTGTTGAAGGCAGAGTACCTAACAATGCAGGAATTTTGTCTTCAATATGGCCATGTACAGTAAATGCACTAAGTACAGATCCCATTTCAGGAGTAACTGCAACATTGTGAACAGCAGCGGCGTGCGTTGTCCTGTAGTCCACAGATGCAGTAGCAAATTGAGTGTGGTGGGGCATAACTGCTGGTGGTTTTGTAATGACAGGGAGTTGTGAGCTCAAACCACTAAATAATGAAACCAAACCCTTGACAGAGGTGGATCCTGCTGGTGTTGCTGTTATATCTGGTTTTTGCATTGCAACTACAGAGCCTTGGTTCAGACAACCACTTACAACTTTTCCAGGCATTGGTTCCTGTTTTGTGGCAGGTTGTGATATGAGTGCACTAATCTCTGCCACAGAACTTGAGGGTACAGCTGGTGTGTGATGTTGCTGCACAGTGATAGGACATTGGGTTGCATCATGCTGTATTGATCTTTGAAGAGGTTCTTTTGAGTAACAATCCATAGTTGCACTGCTCTGCACAGGCTGTGCACCCAAAGATGGTAGAGGACGATCAGTTGCATGTCTGTTATATGATTGTTGAATAATGGAGGCAGTCCTATTATATGCCATTGTTTCACTTTTTGATGGACTTTCTTCAATGCCCCCAAAGCCACCCACAGTTGGTTGTTTGACAAGGATTTTGGGTCGAGGGGTCATGTCATGCTGGACACTTGTGTTCTGTTTTTGCAACTTTGGAAGCTGTGGTTGAGAACCAGTGGATGAAGTCCAGCCAACTTTCACACCAAGTTGCTCATACTGCTGCTGTGGAACTGAATGTTGAGCTTGTGCCTGAGGTAAGTTTGGAGGCAAGTAATCAGATTTACTGGATTCAACATGTATGTATCTGTCATGCTGATAGGCATTGTTTAGTGCAAAAACAGTAGGAGCACTGCCCTGTATAGCATGGGTGGCAAAATTCTGAGAAAGCAGTGCCTTTGTTTGAATAGGCCCCGAAGAAATTGATACATTTCCTGATGCAAGGTTCAATCCTGATTGCCTTCTGCATTGTAGAGGTTGATTAGTATCATGCTTGTCAGTGGAAGATTCCCTATATTTTAGACACTCTTGTGTCTGAGAAATTGCTGTACCTCCTCTGACCTCATCATTTATAGAGTGCTGCTGAATGTAAAGATTACTTTGAGATGAAGACAAACAAGGAGACGAAAGATCCCTCACATCCTGGTGACTGAAAAGTGTGGTTTTATTTTCAGGATCAACTCTTAGGTCAATGATACCAAATGATGTTTTCTTTTCTGATTGCCTTCTAGTTTGCTTTCTTTCAAGCATTTCTTTATTCATCTTGTCAGTGGCGAAATTCAAAGGCTGTCCATGTTGTGGTTCAATGTAATTACTTGAATTCTGCATTGGATTTGTGCTGTCTTTTGCAGAGAAGTCCACTGGTTTATTTTGTTGGTGTGTGTCTTTGTAGGTGTTTCTTGAACCACAATAGACCTCATTGCTATGGAAGGTAGATATTTGTCTATGCAGTGTCTCAGTTGTGTTGACTCCATTCAAGACTTGTCTGCCTTGTTGATAAGCAGATTGATCCACTATTAGTGGTACTCCAACAGAACCATTCCTTGTAATAGTTGGCTTGTTTCTGACTAATGGCACAGCACCAGAGGACGAGATTTCAGGAATTGTTTCAAACTCTTTCCTATGTGGTGAAGACATGTCTAGGAAACCTTTGATGGAGTTTGCTGGTGCTGATGTTCTGTAACTGATTTCTTGAGATCCACTGTGCAAAGCTCCCTTTTGCACAACTTCCTGTGATTGCACTATTGTTTGTTGCCGTTTAGGCTGTTCTTGGGAGGACTGTGTTTCTACAATCAATGGAACACCAACAGAGTCTCTGTGAGAATGTGCAAAGCTTGATGATCTTGTCCTTACCAGTGATACTGGATCTGTATCATCTGGTGTGTCTGATATACATGCTTTTATTGACATATCTAATGTATCTTTAACAGAGTTTGCTGGAGTAGTACAGGGTGGACAAGGCTGAAAAATGGTCTTTGACAAAACATACATTTCATGTGGGCAAGGAGGTGATTGACCCTGAACAGCAATGTTTTTATCGAGGGTTTGCTGTCGAACCATGGCTTGGGGCTGCTTCTTATGTGTTGATTCAACTACCAAGGGAATACCAACAGAGTCTTTTATTGCACTCTGCTTATTAAGAAGTGATATTACGTCACTCTGACTAGACTCAGATTCTGGTGGCGGTGTTGCCACTGTTTCTTTGATTGGCCTAGGTGACATATCCAGTGCTATAACTGGGACAGAGTTTGTTGAGCTGGCAGCCTGATTAGTACTAATTGGTAACTGAGTAACAACACCAGGTGTGCTCTGTTGAGATTGCTTTTCATATATAATAGAATCTGACTGGCACTTGACTTCATTCTTCTGAAATCCCTGGTGTGCAGGGAAACTGTTAATATTACACAGAGCTTGTTGAGAATTGATATCTACAACTAATGGTACACCAACAGAATTTTTTCGTGCAAGTTCTCTTGCACTTAGCTTTCCTCTCATTAGAGGTATAGCTTCAATCAAAGTGTCCTCTCTTCTTTCTTCTGGAGCCACCTCTTTCAATTTGGCAAGAGATTTAGAAGACATGTCTACTGTAGCTTTAATTATATTGGCTGGTGCTGTTGCTTGCTGGGGTGTCCAACTTTCAAGGGATTCAGTAGACTGATGTAAAAGAGTCTGCTGTCTTGGCAACATTGCACTTCTCCTACCAGAGAGAATTTCAGAGTGTTTTACCTCAGTAGATCTAATAGAACATGAATGATGTTCCTTGACAAACACAGAATGAGTTTTTTCTGTTTTTTGTGTCTGAGGATGTGATGGTTCTTTTCTATGTGACAAGTCAATGGATTCATGATGACTTAGACTTTTGTCAGGCTCTTCAGATGGTTTCTTATTTGTTAATGACATCACCTCACAGACTGAATCCTTTGATGGCACAACAGTTTGGACAGTATGTGGAACTGCTGTCTTGGCAGACATATCTAATGTAGCTTTAATTGAGTTTGCTGGTGCAGTGGCCACTTTATACTGTTGAACCTTTCTTTCCTTAGAGAGATGGGATGTATGTGGAAGAGGGCTTACCTGTGGTGACGTAGGTATAGGTTCCACAGATTGAGGCTTTTGTGTTTGCTTGAGACTGCTATGAACATTAGGCCCTTTATAGTAAATATGTATATTCGCAGAGCTTCTTGTTGTTGATGACATATTAGTGTCAGACCTCTTTGATACTTTATCAGACAATGTAAAAGATGGCTTTAATGAAGTATCTTTCACACTTTTGCTGGATTCTGAAATATCAGTTTGTTTTATCTCACTTGTTAGAGAGGCACTGCAGAGGGCTGGTGGTCTTTGGATATGCATTGTAGAAGGGGCATGACCGGCTCTTAGTTTAGGACAGGGTGATATTCTCTCTGATTTGCTTGGTTGATTTTCTGGCCTATAGTAAGCCTGAGAAACTGTTGGAGTTTCCTGTAATTTTCCTTCAGTGAAATACTCTGCATTGGGCCATTCAACTTCATCTTCCTCAATCTGTTTGGTAAAATCTACTGCAACTGTTGACTTATCAGTCAAGTCTGCATCAGCCTTACTATCGCTCTGCTTTTTTTCTTTAAATCTTTTCATCTTGTATTTTGTAAAGTCAAAAACTTCATCTTTTTGTGTAGATCCCACATGTTTTACTTTTGCATCTTCTGGATCAATATTTATGTCTTTCTTTAGAGTAGCTGAAAAATCAAGGACTTTATTGCCTAGACAGGTGTCAATAGGAGTGGTAGACTTATATTTTCTGTTGTAAAGATAGGCTGTATGGCATGCCTTTGAGGTGTCATTCAGTATATACAACTTTGGTGTAGAGGCTTGAGGCTTGGGAGATGGTGTTTGGTCCCCTAAAGTACTGTTTCCTTTGTTGTCACACATCCCTGTGAGTGTACTTTCATTTGTTTGAGATAATGCTCTTGTTTTAGCAGCCAGAGATGACTGCCTTTCAAGCTGAGGTCTCTGTAGGGAAACAGAAGGAAGAGACACAGCTATAGGAGCTGTAGTGGGTAAACTCCTACCAGAAGCAGGCTGTGCTGAAGGAGTTGGAGATGCTTTACTAACAGTTGGAGGTGTAGGCAGTTTCCTTCCTGACTGAGCAGGTCCTGGTATTTTTGAAGCAGCTGGAGATCCTAGGAGATTTGTGGAATTTTTTGAAGCCTCTGAATCCCTACTAGTTGTTGATGGTGATGTATTAGGCGACGAGGATGAGAATGTTTCAGCTTTCCTTGCATTAGTGTTAGAAGACATTCCAGTGATTATTCTAAATGATGAACATTTGGAGTTAGATTTTTGTTTAAATTGATCTGTGGGTGTATCATCTACATGTGCAATCTTAATTTCGGGAATAGGGTAACTATTGGAAGAGATTAGTGCTGAATAGTGCCTTTGAGAAGGTGCAAGGGAAGGAGTATGCACATCTGTTAACCCCTGCTTTTTCCAGTATGGACCTCCATGTCCTTTTTGTGACTTCACAGTAAGATCTGCTGCCTCCATTGGCTCCTCAGGGCAACTGTAGCTATTTTGTACTGCTTCAACCTTGACCTTTTTAAGCTTGTATACAGTAAAGTCTACTGCCTGGTCTGCTTGACAAGATACAGATTCCTGAAACATTTGAGAGAAGCTTTCCAAATTCATGTTCATTATTTTTTCACCTTTTCTAAGGGCAGAAGTTAGGTCCATGGGAGCATCTGAAGGAACTAACTTGTTCTGTTGCTGGCCCGAAATCCAAAAGTCTTTATTTTCAGTGCCGAGAGGGATTTTAAAACCACAGAGGGTTACTTTGTCCTTTTCTTTATTTTTCAGAATATTACCAATATTTTTAGTGATATTTCCCAGAGCTTGTACATCCTCAGGTGCAGCACATGCATAGAGGTGTCTTCCACCTTTGTCAGTTAAAAGGGAATAAATGAATTCCTCATCTGTATAAACATAATATCCACAATCCCCAGCCTCTGCTGGCCACCACAACCCTTGTTCCAATAGTGAAAGCCATTGTTGATACCATTCAGAATCCTCAAAAATCATTTCATCATCAGGATATTCTGCAGCTACTGCAGAACTACTTAAATCCATAGCACCACATGTTAAATCCACTGGACCTTTTTTGGTGGCAAGCCGTTTTAAAAACTCAGTTGCTGATTTCAAACCAAAGTCTTCATCTTTTACATCACAACCAACAGCACTTTTTTCTAGTACTTTGTTGAATTCATGTGCACTGTATTCTGTGAGTGACTGACATCTACTGAATCTTGTCTTAGGTTTTTCCTTGGACAGATTTAGAACACTACTTCCAACAATCCAAGTTTTTCTGTCACTATCAAGATCATTCAAGTTGTCACAGCTACTCCAGGGTTTCTTTTCTCTGCAACTCATGTCAAACAAAACAAGATCTTCATCTAGCTCAAGAAAGCGATTTCTGCTCTCAAAATGCTGGGCAGTAGCATCCTTCCAAGGGTGTGAGGGTACATTGAAGTCACTGATATCCATTTGTTTAGGATTTAGCCAAGTGTGATTCTCCCATTGGGGTTCTCTGACTGTGGGTGTTATTTTCGCTTGGCATGCCTGGTAGCTTACCTGAGGTTGAGTGGCAAGGGCTTCAGCAAGTGCATAATCATTGAGCTGCTGCCACAAAAGGGCTTCTATAAGACACTGATGCTCATAGAGTTCTGGTGGAATAACACCATGCTCTGTAAAGTTGTACAAAAGATCCTTGTAACCATATTCATCGGCTGTCCCATACAAAAGACACTGAATTTCCTCAAGATAACGTTGGGTTGGGGAAATAGTAGGGTCTTTCCAAACCTGAGACTGCGTGGGTTTTTCACAGGTGTCTACGACTGACAAAGTTGTAATGGTAGTTTTTAGTGTTGCTGTACTTGAAGGAGTGTCCTCTTTGCTCTTTGGAATCAAACGTTCAAGAAGACCCGTTTCAGTGTCCTTTCCAGGGCCAGAAGTGCTGCTGTCACTGGAGCCTGTTTTAAAAATGCTGGATAACAAACCAGGAGATTCTCTACTTGTGCTGGATTTTGGTTCCTCTGTCCTCTGTTGGGAGGTAGGTGCATCCTGCGTTTTTGAAGATGGCTCCTCTGTGACATTTAAAAGACTTGAGAGGAAACCTTTTTGATTTGAAGCTTTTAAATCCTTGTCTGCTGCAATGTCTTGGCAGGAATGAATTTCCACTGGTTTGGTTCTCTGAATTTGTGGTCTGCCCTGTCCTGCACGTGGCTGCTGTTGTGTTGGTTGCTGTGTTGTTTGAAGATTTTCCTCATCAGCTGGTGATGAGGTCTGTTCCACGGAAGCAGAAATTTTGTTTAGTAGACCAGAGAATAATCCCCCTGATTCAGATAGGGTTGGATTTTGCCCTTGTTTAGACGGTTGGCCTGCCTTAGCAGACTGAGACAACTGTTGATCCTGTGGTGCATTTTCATTAGATGCAAGCTTCAGAATACCTGAAAGCAAGCCTCCACTTTGACTAGGCTGTTGGCTTGCTGTATTTTGAGGACTTGGCATTTTGGCTGGCTGTTGCTGTTGATGAGGAGGTGTCTGGCCAAACAGACCAGAAAAGAATCCCCCTTGCTGACTGGAATTAGATGATTGCTGACTTGCAGACTGACCAGATCCAACAGTGTTTGGTTTATTGCTTTGTTGAGATGCTGTCTGTGGGGTTGGCTGTTGTGTTGTATTATCAGTAGATGTTAATTTATTGAAAATCCCAGATAAAAGCCCACCTTGTTGTGAGTCTGGCACAGAAGCAGCAGATTTAGGAGGTATCTGGTTTTGCCTCCGGAGTGGTTGTCTGTTACCTTGTTGGGGTTGTTGTTGGGTGGGTTTACTGCCAGCATATTGCTGTTGTGGTAGAGGGGTTGGGTCTGCTGAAAACAGCCCTGACAGAAAGCCTCCTTGTTGATTAGGTGGTTGCTGAGTCATCTTTTGTGCTTGTTGCTCTCGTTGGTTACCTTCTGCAGACTGTGAGGTTCCTGCATCTGCAATTTTGTTTAATAATCCACTGAGCATCCCTCCAGGACTACTGGTGGGTTGCTGAGGAGGGATTTGGTTTTGCCCTTGTAGGTTTTGTCTATTGCCTGGTTGTGGATCATTTTGGCAAATAGGTGGGCCAGGCTTTTGTTGGCATTGTGAGGACATGGCAGGATTTGCAGGACTAGAGTCCTGGGTCCCAATTCCAAAAAGACCAGAGAGGAAGCCTCCTTGCTGGGGAGGTGCTTGTTGTGCTGTTTTTTGATAAGTTTCTCGAGTACCAGGGTCTGGCTGCTGCTGCTGAGATGTATTAATGTTAGGTTCCACAATCTTACTAAGAAGCCCAGACAACATGTTACCTGACTGCTGATTTTGTGGCGTTGGCTGTGCAGCCAAAGGTTCTTTTGGTGGCTGGGATGTAGTTTCTGTGAGTTTCAACAAACCCCCTAGCAATCCACTAGGTTGTGGCATTGTTCCTGTTGCTTTTGGAGGAGTTTTTGGTGTTGCTTCATCATGCTGTTGCTGTTCACGTGATTGATGACCAGAGGCTGCAGTTTGTCCAAGCTGCTGGTGAGGTTGACTTGTGTCTGAGGAAGAGGCTTCTGATGATCCTGATTTAGTAAATTCCTTAGGAGAACTCTTTCCTTGTCTGAAGTTTTCTTCAGACCCTTCCATTTTCACTGTAGAGTCAGTAGCAACTGCTGGGGACTCTTGACTGGGTTCAGTTGGTTGAGCCCCAGTCACTGCATCAGTGGCTTTTTTGAAAAGCCCAGATAAGAGGCCAGGTGGCTGAGCTGAAGCAGGCTTTGCATCAGATTCTTTTCTTCCTTCTGATAATGTTGGTGGTGACTGATTTGTAGGAGCAGCAACATTGTCCGAGGTGAATTTTAAAAATCCAGACAGCAGCCCACCTGAGTGTTGTGGGGAAGAATGCTGCTGTGTTTGGGGAGAAGGCTGGGAAGCAGACAAAAATATTCCTGAAAACAGTCCACCAGGTTGAGACTGACTACCTGGCTGAGCTGTTTTGCCTGATGATACATCTTCTGTGTTTCCTCCTTTCAAAAATCCAGTAAGAATGCCTTGAGCCTGTGAAGCTTGTGGTTCTGACTGAGATTTGGCTTGTTCCATAACCTTGGGAGGACCTTCATCTTTATATTCAGCCTTTAGTTCAGGCTCGACATCTGTCTTGCTCTGAGTATCTATCTGAGTCAGTGTTTGCTCAATTTGTTCTATATGAGGTTCAGTTTGACCACTAGGTTTGGTTAAGGTCACAGTGGGTGTAATTTGTGGTTTTGTAGGTTCCTTAGGAGGTTCACTTGGAGCTGCCTTAAAGAGGTTTGAAAACCAGCCAGTTTCTGTATTTCCTTTTGGTACACTTTCAAGAAGAGCAGCACGACTTGGAGATGGAGTTCTTGCTGGGCTGGTGGAGGGACTTTTTACTTGGCATGTTGCATCTTCACCAGATGCAAATTTAAGGATCCCTGAGAAGACACCACCTTCTGTCTTTGTCTGGGATGTTGTGGAAACATTTTCAGAGGAAAAAAAAGGGATTTTGAGTTTGCCACCGAGAAAAGGCTCCTCTGCAGTCTGTGCTGTATTTTCAGGAGGAGCTGTCGATATAAGGGTAGAAAGAGATTTCTTAAAAGGACCGAAGAATCCTTCCTCTGAATTGTTTTCATGTTTTGGCTCAGATATTGGAGAAGTTCTTCTTTGTTGAATATCAGGTAGCTCACCAGATGACTCTGTCTCTGGAAGAAGTTCTATTGACCCACTTCCAGCATCTTGCGAAAGCTCAATAGATCCACTTCCAGTATCTGGTAAGAGATCAACTGATCCGTTTGCTGAACCTGGCCTTGTCTCACTTGATAACTGTCGTTCTGTTTGTAAACCATCTCTACTGGGACTTGTGGCTCTGTTTACAGATCCCTCCTGGGATTCACTGCTAGCAGCAGATGTGCTTCTTTGCTCTGATTGTTGAGGTGATGGCTCTTTAGATGGTGATGGACTGGAAAAAAATCTCAAAGGACTAAGCCTTCCTAACATGGATTCAACTACAGATGTGGGTTGGGTAGCAGTAGATGCACTGTCTTGTACCTCTGTGCCAACACGTGCAGACACAGCACTTTCAACTTGCCAACTGGATTCAGAGGATTGAAATGGCAAAAGAGACTGAAGGGAGAATTTCTTTTCAGTTGCAGGCTCCTGGGAGGCAGGAGGAACTACTGCTACTGGGGGGGAAGTACCACCGCTTTTGGGAATGAATGAAAGCAGTTTTGAAATGCCAGACTCAGGCTGTGGTGATTCTTGGGAGGTAGATGGGTCTGTTGCAGTGTTATCAGAGTTTTCTGTAGATTCGGGAATAGATTTGGGGATGAAAGAAAGCAGTTTTGAAATGCCAGAGTTTGCCTGTGGCTGTTGTTGGGATGCACTGGTGCCAGAGGCTTCCGTTACCTCAGTGTTAATCTTGGATCCTGTAATTGTACTAAATAATGAGCTCATAGCATTCTTTACTCCAGATATACCCTGTTCAACACCAGCATCCTCCTTAACCTCTAGTTGTGTTTCTTTGCTTTTACTGTCCCCAGGCTGCACAACTGCCTCAGTTGGCAGTGGTGGGAGTTTTCTTCTAATTGGTTTAGGAATTGATTCATAGTTATTGATCTCCTCCTCTTTTACAGCCAAATATTCTGACACTGAGTGTACCAAACTCTGAAGTTCATCCATTGGATCTACATATTCATCAACTGGCTCCTCTACAGGTGACAGCATAGTGTCTTGTCCCTGATCTGGTCTGACTTTGTCCATATCATAGGCTTGTCCTCCAAAAGGTGATATATATTTGCCAGGATAGTAGTAATTTTCATATTCATAACTTACATCCTCCTCAGTAAATGCCAGGTCGTCTAGCTCCTCCTCAGATCCAAAGGAATACTGCATCTCATCTGAACCAACTGAGCCATACTCATTCCTAGCTCTGATCCTTGCAGCCTCTTCCTTAGCTGCCTCCTCCTCACGAAAGGCTGCATAATTCTCGAGTGTGTCTTCTATAGCAGTTTTGGCCCACAGTCTGGTCTTGTACAGTAACCCTTCTGTGTCTGTCTGTTGCCGTTGCCGCTTGACAGATGTTATTATATCAATTTCAGGAGGAGATGATTCATCTTCAAAGCTTCCAGCTTCCTTATAAACTAATCGTACTTCTCCACTGTGGAAGCCACGCCACTGTCTGTGTGGTCTGTCAGTCAGCTCCTCTGTATCCTCAGGGGACAGTGCATCACATTCCACTGTCTGATAGAACCTGCTTCCTTTAGACTCACAGGGCCCATCGCTGATCCTGTAGATGATGCTTTTATCTTCATCCTCCCACATTTTCTGCTCAGTATCCAAGTAATCATCCAAGACACCTGAGTCAGGCACTTTGTATTTGCTCTCCCAATCCTCCACACCCATACCTGAGTCAACGGGGATTATTCTGACCCTACCCTTGCTATGTGATCGCCTGGATTCGAGTTAAAAAGAATATAAAAGTGCCAGCAGTGGAAAGCAGTGAAAAGAGGAAAAAACATAGATATTAAGCATTAGAGAAGGTCATGCAAAACAAGAGTGCAAATAAATAAATACAATAGCAAATAAACAAGACAAGCACATGCAGCATGTTGATGTTTTTGTCTGATTTGCCTAATGCATAATTTATGTTAGTGTTTGCCTCACATAAGCTCTAAAGTGATTATGAGTATAAAAAAGTCTAATTTGGTAAAAAATCAAATATATCTCATCAGTCAATTTGGAAACTCATAAAAGCAAGTGTTTAACTGTTTATTAATTAAGATCAAGATTAAGTATGACACTTAATTTGGCTAACTTTATTTGTTTGAAATAATCAGTTCAAAATAGCAGTAGATTCTGCTGCCCTACCTAACTTCTCTAACCTGCCATTTGACAAACTATTATACAATTATTATATTCATTATAATTAGGGCTGGTGATGTGGCCAAAAGATCATATGATGATCTTTTCAAGTAGAATCATGATCCATGATGTGAATCACAGTCTTCTCACCTTTTACAAAATGTAGGCAAGTTACAACCAAACTATAACAGGTTCTCTCTGGCTGTGTGTGATGGCTTTGTGTCGTTGTTGTTGTCTGACTAGAAACTCTACATTTTTGCATTATTTTAGACCATATTATTGCAATATTTTGACAGTAGCTGATGGATTTAACACTAGTCCATATGTTTCTAACTGTACATACATCTGTGATGCTGCAGTGTTTCATTAATTACATAGACTGTGGCCAAATTTGTTCCAATGGAGCTCACAGGCTAATGGTAATTCTTCACTGTCTGAAGTTGTCATTTCATCAGTCAGTATTTCTTCAGCAGCAAAACTATGGAGCTAAAATCCAGGCCAAAAGTTTTATTAATTCGAAAAAAAAGAAGTTTAATTGAAAAACTAAAAGTTGAAACTGACTGTTGAACTTAAATAAAATTAAGTGTAGGAAAAGTTTTTTTAGTTTAAATATAATTTTAATTCAATTATGAAAAAAATTTGAATAAATGTTTTATTTTGAGTTTTCATTTTAATAAATATTTTGTTATTTGTTAATTTTTTCAATTGCAAATGTAATCTTTTCAGTCAATTTAGACAATATAATCTAAATTGGCACTGACTAATCTTTTTCATTTAAACTTTTTTTTTAGAATTAACAAAACTTTTGTCCCAGATTTAGCGCCATACAAACAACATGTTACACAAACATGTTGTTTGTGCAGACTAGTACTAGTACCGTAAATACACTGGTACTTGGACAATGTAAAATAAATGGCAATTGAGTGGGAAGTGGACAGCATTTAAAGAGACGATCTGTATGATCCCTTTGAAAAGCTGATCATATGACAAATTAAGATTGATCTAAGATCTAAGATTGTGAGATCGCCCAGCCCTAGTTACAATACATCTTGATTTAATATTAACGTACAAAATATATTCTCATGTAGTTTGGGAAATGCATGTTTACTTATGTGTCTATGAGTGAATACATGTTTACCTGGGCCCCCTAATTTCTCTATAGTCTAGCTCATAGCTTTGAATAGAATCAGACTCTCTGGACAGGGTTTGATGAGGCACCCTGTGTCCTATGGGGTACTGGTGCACTGAGGAATTAGTCTGGGGGGTGTTGTGAAACCGTGGAGGTCTGTTTCCAGTTTCGCTGCGGTAGTCACTGTCACGGTCGTCCACTGCACTGTCATGGTCATCATAAGCTGGTTGAAAGACAACAGAAACATTTCAGTAAAACAATACATAGATGTTTTTTTGAAAAGAATTAATATACTTAAAAAATATAATCAGCAGATCAGGTCAATACATTTCATTTTATCAATTCATCATGTCTGTGTCTTACTTTTGTATTGCATTGTTTTCACAATGAAGAACCAAACCTGTGAAATTTATCTGAAGCCACAAGTTTAGCAGATTTAAATGTACAAATCAATAAATTACACATGCTTGCATTGCTTTGTTAAAAAATATATTCAATGAGCTTTTCTTCTGAAATTCATGAATACCTCTCTCAGTCACCAGCAGCAAAATCCTGTACAACTACAGCCAATTTAGAGACATTTTAACACACAGACCTCTACTTAAAATATACATGCTTTGAAATGTACACACATATAAGCAAAATATAGATGTAGTTACTGATATTTTCCACTATTTCTGCTGTATATGTAAGTCATGGGGCTCTTCCCAGTTGCTTATTTTTCACCTCCTCGGGTCCTCGACT
>JAPQRN010000027.1:45640-74171 GCA_037367275.1 Coranthus polyacanthus
ATACTGCAGATTTTTGGCTTCTCAGGCAGGCTGGTAAACATACTGTACTGACTTAACAAGGCATCTTTTAAGTTATTGACAGTTCAGACAAGTTTATGACCCTCCTTCACCTTTGACTTGTTTATTTAAAGTCTGACTTTAGTTCAAACTTAAGCTTTACTTATCAGTATGGCATGGGGCAGCAGCATTCCTAGAGCAGTTATGTTTGTCTCTAGATTTATTGTGTGCATTTCTATGATTTCCTCCTCTCCCTCCTTCCCTCCACAGATCAGTATTTTCCAGTCAGTGCAGAAGCCATGCTCATCTGGTCCCATCATGGCCGTACCACGACCATCATCACCCTCCTCCTCCAGTTACAGCTCCTGTTCGTCTTGGTCCTGGCTGTGCTGCTCTTCCCTCTGGGCCCAGTAAGCGCTCAGCAGGGGCAGAGTCAGACCCAGTCCCCTACCCAGGTGCTCCAGGACCTGCTGGCTCGTTATGGGGACAACAGCACCATCTCGGTGCCCCAGCTGCGCTCTCTGCTGGCCCTTCTCAGCCAGGGGCAGGGCGAAGCAGGGGGTGACAGCAACAATGTGGGTGAGACAACTATAGCCACACCTGCAAAATCCAACCGCTCTAAGGTGAGAAAACAAATATTTACTTCACAAAGCTAGTTCAGCAGAATCAGATGCTCGATGAAACCAAACATTTGGCTAAGCGGTATCACAAAGGTAGCTATCAACTCATTCTGCCCCTTTCTGACTCTGGTTATGAGCACATTCACATAAAAAAGGTGGAGCTGGCATCAGGTGACCAATCACAGACATGGACAGGTCGAGATCAGCCACATATTTCTCACAAGAAGAACAAACTATAATTTTAAGCAGGATCAAGGGATTTAAAAACATAATAGAGGCTATAAGTAACACAGCTGCTGCAGCTGAAGTCAGGAAGGAAAGCGACGACAAACTGTCACTGTGTAAATGGATTAGTAAATATTCTGATCAATATCACATCATTAGGGCACGAGTACATCTGACTATAATTACAATTGTTTACTTTGTTGAAAATGAATGTGCTGGGTGGTGTGCTGTTAAACAGTCTGAGAATAAGTAATGAACAAAAAACAGAAATCAAAGCATAAAGCAGACCCACTGTCAAATATTATATTACCAACAAGTCAAATGCTTTGGTGCTTTAATCACTCTCTGTTGTAAGATTGTATATTAGTTTATGTAAGTCAAAGGTTTAGATGGTCTGTAACTCTTTCCTTGCTCACAGACCTTTTCACTATCCGATTGATCTGCTATCTGCAACACACCCCAGGTTATGTTTGCAGGGTAAGTTACCATAGCGATTTACCCCAGTAAGAAGTAAACCACCTTTGTGATGCTGCAAATCCTGAGCTAGACCAGTTCATAAGCCTTGAGTATTTTTTGTGTTTCTACACATGTTGTGAAACTTGCCTTCCTGAATAGCTCAATGTTAAGGTGTTGGAGCATCAGTTCAAAGGTCAACGGTTCCAAACCTGTCTTCACCTGGTCTTCATTCTAAATCTTCATCTTCTGTTCAGCTGAATGATTACTGCTTGGACAGAATCTGATTTAAAATTATTTTTTTATTTTTTAACAAATAATGCACATTCACACCCTTGCAAGTGCTGCTTTTTTTATATTGTTGTCTGTTGATATTGAACATTTACGGCCTATAGATTTATGAAGAAAACTGCTTTTGAATCATGTTTTATCTTGAATTCATGTAGACAGAAAAAAAAATCTGTTAAAATCGCAAATCATCCATAACACCAAAAAAATGTAGATTGAATATTTTGGTCATATCACCCAGCCCTACTGTCAATGTGTAAGCTAATAGGCTCATTAATGTCACTTCTTCACAAGTACATCTGACTAGAATTATAACTGTGTAATCCATTAAATGAATGTGTTGCTTAGATGTCAGTCTTATTTGATTTGACCAGTGACACCCTGGCACCAATAAACACCCATGGGAGCAAGTAAAGAACTAATATAAAAACAGAATTCAGAGCAATAAGTAGGCTTACTGTCAAATCTTATAAAGTCAACTAGTCCAAGGCTTTAGTGCTTTAATGAGTCTCTGTTTAAAATCATTTTTCTATACAAAGGAAAGCCAAAGAGTTTAGATGCTCTCTGAGACCCTTTCAATATATACTTTTTTCTGGGTTTCCACAGGATGTTTTAGGGCAGATCAGTCAGTAGTGGTCAGTAGGTGGTGCTTTTTATCACTTAAATCATCAACACAGGACAGTGTCACACAGAACAAACTGCTTGAGAAATACAGTTTTCCTAAATTGATCCAATCACAAACACTAGATCTTATATTCTAGTGTTTGTTGCAACATTTCACATCATTTACCAAAACACATTATTTTCTGACATTTCCAAAAGATATGTGAATGATCTACATATTTCGATCCACACTTTCTTTAACTGTTTACTTCTCATGTTTGGTGTCATGAAGAAATGCACCAAGTTTTTCCAGGCAAATTCCCTCCATATCTGCAAATTGGTGGATATGTGATGGATATGTTTTGCCAATCAGCTTCTGCAATTACCATATTAAGTTCCTTCTCCCATTTTATCTCTTATATCCTTAGCGTAGGCGGTGTTTTTAAGTGTTTTGGTCTGTTATCTTGAACATGCATATATAGGTTATATATATGCAGCATAAGTTACCATGACTTACCCCAGGGAAAAGTAAACCACCATCTTGACACTGAAAACCAGGGGTTATACCAGAAATTGCCTCTAATCACTTGTGTTGGCTGGAGTTGTGTTTTCAGAACCCCCTTGAAAATGAGATGCAACATCAACTTTCTTTGATAAATTGCAAAATTCTATTTCCTCGCACTTGTCAAAACTCAAACAGTGGAAAAGGACATGATGGTTCTCCTGATGATCGTAAGCACAATGGACAGACACAATGGGATTCTGTCTATTTCTGTCTGCTGCTATTCTCTTTAAATCCTCTTCAATCATCGTTTATTTGGAACATTTGTTTCATTACAGTTGATCACATTTTGTATTTATATTACATCAAACTTTTCCACCTCAGCTAAGCATAAAAATCTGTGGAAACGCAGTGTCAGTACTGGTATCGTGTTTCATAGTTTGAGGAGGTGCACATTAACTGTTGCAGGTAGTACATCCAGTAGAGCAGCAGCAGCAGAAACCCTTCACCAACACCCTGAAGCATTAAATCCAGCTTTAGTCCTGTCTGGAATAAGACAGAGCCACATAAACTCAAATAGTTAGAATATTTCCCATACTTAGTGCCATAGTGATTTATGTACTAATCGGCTTTGAAACGATTTTATCAGAGTAACGCTGTCAAAGTATGAAGTACCCATAGGAATGCGAACAGGTAGCGCTCTTAGAAATCGGTGTGTCACTCAGATCAGAAGTGGAAGTGCGAACACAGTCACTGCTCTTCCTTCCTTCAGTCACATGATGCATTAAAGTTGTCCAACACCTTCAGGACAGTCTTTTGTCACAGGTGACATTGCAGGTTACTGTTCAAGGCTGCCACCTCATTACTTCCTGGTGAAATAGAGGAAGGAATGAGCTGTCACTGAAGACAATACTGAATTGTTCTTCCCATTTCCTTGACTTTCTGGAACATTTGGCAAAGTGACGCATGACTGTTATGTATTGAGTTCTCATGAAACTCATGAGACTCGTGGCTTTTTAAGTGGCATTTTCTTTTGTAGGGATTTCATCATTTTAATACCATAGCACGCTTCCTCATGTGCACATGTTCAACCAAAACAGGTTCTCTCCTGACACTATTTTGCAAAGGCACTGTTGCTGCATTCTGTGATTAATGTCACCCAAGATGAGTGTGATTTGTTTAAAGGAATAAACTATCCAAACACCCAAGAGAGTTATTTTCTCTATTCTAGAATGATAGTGGAGGGTGCCAGCCCTATCTCCAGCAGTGGCACGGTGCTAACAAAGTGTGGAGATAGGTGACACTGTAGTAACTAAATAATTAATTCGATAAAGATCAGATATTCCAAAGGAAATAATAGCAAATTTCTGGAAGTAGACAGAACGGACTACAATATGCATGTGAGAGCTACATACAGAATATAGCATTAATTTGATCAATAGAAATACATTTGTTTTTGTTCCAAGGTAAGATGCTCACTACATCACTCAGCTCTACAAACAAAAGCATCTCTCTGTAACAAACATTAGAGGTGCTTCTTTAAATGGTATATGGGATTTGTTCAGCCCTGCTTTAAGTTAAAATATAAATAATTTATAATTAATATTCAACCATCTTTGTTTGCTAACAACTGTATGGTAACTAACAAGCTTTAGTTTGTGACTTACCATGGAACAAAGGAGTTTTTATTGATCATACTATATAGTTTAGTTTGAATCTCTCTAATGCATATCATAGTCCTTTCTGTTTGCAATATATCTTACTCTACTTATTCTGTGTATATTTCAGAGCTTCAGTTATGTACTGAGTTGCCTTTAAAAGCTTGCTCACGTTGGATTCAGCTTCAGTTTTTTCTTCAGGAGATCAAATTATATTCAACATCCAAATCTTAATATAGAAACATTTATAATGGATTACGTTTCTGTTGTTTTTCCCCCCAGGTGTGACCTTTTGAGGTTTAAATTCTCGGATTTCATTATTTGACATTGCTGTAAGTCTCTTATTGACTAAGGATATTTGACCTCTGTATTTGTCCATATCTACAGTTTAGTAAAATGTCGTCAAATAGAAATATTGAGAAGAATTCAAAGACGAGTGTTTTATGTTTAAAATGAGCAATAATAATCTGGATGTGTAGAAATGAGATGGATTGTAATAACTGTATTTAAGTTTAATTAGTTTGTCTGCCACTTAATGCTAACTCTGTCTGAGCAGGGGATCATAGTGGCCTGGTGCTAAGACTATTACCATCAACAATTTGAATCCCCCTTTCCATCATAGTTTCCTCTCTTTTCTTGTACAAAAAGGACAAATGTGCAAACAAATCTGTCTTTAATTTGGTAATTTCTGTTCATTTCAATTAATTGTTTACAATCTGTAATGTATTGCATGGTTTATCTGAAATAGCCGAAGTAGATTACTCTGTCTTTGTCCTGTTATACAATTTATGCCATTTTCTTCATTATTCTACACTAGTCAAGGTTTTCAAAAACTGTTGGAGGTGGAAATTAGGGAAAAAAAACGCCAGATTTTTTTTACATTTGATTTAATGTTTTCCAGCTGTTTTAATACACCTGAACAGCAAAATGCAAAATCGTGGTTAGGTCAGATAATTATAAGAAGGTTATGTAATAATTGTGACAGACCTAGTTGGGTGTTTGAACGACTTATACTTTTAGTTATTCAGATTTCTCTGCTGTCGGCACATGGTGTTAGAACAAAGGTGGGAGGCTTGTTCTTTGTGTGTACTGTGTGTGTGTGTGATGTGTTATCCTAGGGCTGTCACACCTGGGAGTTTGTTGGTTGCTATGAAATAGATGCTCTAAAGATATGCCTCAAACCTGTTTGGAATCCTAGTTGTGTCAGTTTTCCTCCTATGACAAGGTGCACTTTTGATTGTTGAATTTGAAGTCCAGTTTTTTCAAATTATCAGAGTTATTTCACAGTGCACAAGTTCTCCCCAGACATGAGGAATATAAGTAGCCCTGTTTGGTAATCACTAATCACAAAAGGAATGTGACCTCCTGTGTGTCGTCAGATTAATCTGACATAATCCTGATTTATCAGAGGACACATTCTGTCCCTTTTCAGTTAATTGAAGTAAAATGACTGGTGTTTTTTGTTTTTTTGTTTTTGATCCTCAGTGTTTACCTACAGACACACTGGCTATTTACAGCATCAGCGAACAGTCCCGACTGGATGGGCAGGGCTTCCAGGAGCTCTGCCCCACCATGCTGCAGCAACTAGATGCTGGCTCCTGCAGGGAGCTCAAAGAGGAGGAGCTGAACAGTGACAACTCCCCCAGGCCTTCAGATGCTGAAGGTGAGCACTGAAGTGTAACTGTTCTGTTTTGTAGTGTTTCTAGTTTGTAACTGTGAAGGTCCTTTTTGATTGAAAAAGAAACAGGTGCATGGAGTGCTGCTTAAAATGTAAGTGAAAAGAAGTTATAAAAAAGTGTCTCTTTGGTGCTATTCAGTTTGGGGATATTAGTATTACTATTATAATAGTTGCATTTTTTTAAACTGGGTGCAAGAAGTCCTGGGTTTAAATTCGGGACAAGCCCACAATTTTTTATGGCCTGGCTTAGAAGCCTTGACAAAAGATTGAGATGCAGGATGAAGGCCAGTAAATTAAATATTTATTTCAACAAAAGACTTGGAAAGTAACACACAACAAAGTAAAAATAATGTGAAGTCACTATAATCAGTAAGGTTGTGTGCATGGATGAGTGAGTGTGTTGGATGGGACAAAAGAATAGAAGGCTGCACTGGAAAGGAGGGGATGATCTCCAGGCCCAAGGGTCTCCCATCCCTCTGATGGTCTGCTCCGCCTACTGCCATAGAACCACATCACATAGATTAGAAGGCAAGCAGGGTGTCACGGAAGAAAGCTGATGCATTCAGAAGGGTGATAAATGAAGTTAGAATTATGATTCAGTCAGATGGCAAACCGTATCTTCATACCAAATTAGGTCAAAGAAATTATACAACCAGAAACAAGCCCATTCTCATTTCAAAAACATTTTTACATAGTTAATACATATAGAAACTACATTATCCTACATTAATCATATGTCTTACCTTACACTGATCACGTAACTTAACAACAAGAAACAGCTCAGAGGCAACAGCCCTGATGAATTATGATTATTATGATTATGAGAAGCCAAGAGTTTTTTAAACTTAATCACCTTTCTGAGTGCCTAAAACATGGACCTTTTTTGATTTTCTTTTTTTGAAGACCAAAACTAACTAATACTAGTCCTATTACTGTGTCTTGTATTGTATTTGAAGCTAAAACCTGATCTATGTAATTGTTCTGTGCCACAGGCAGGTCAAAGCCATCCATACTGCCACACTGTGTACACTGGATTAACTCTTCTTTCAGTACAGTAAACATTGGCATAACAGTTATTATGTCATAGACATACAAGTAGCCCCACCCACACAGATGCAGAAAATACTCTTGCAGTGTTGTAATACCATAATCACACTTTTCCTGCATTACAATGCAAATTGAGAATTTGTCTTCTGTCTGAGGCTCTGCAAATAAAATCAGCACCAAAATTTTACTACTCAGGGAAGCGCATTAGAAGTTAGTAATAGTTTAGATTTTACATCATCATATAATGAGCAATAAACTTCAAAATAGACTTTGTTCTTCAGTCAAAACTAACTAACTAAGACAGTGTTTTCATAAAGTATCAACAGACAACCTTTTGTGTGCATCAGAAACACTTTGCCCTGAGCATCTGTCATGAATCAGTCATATGCTAAAAATATTCCCGCTCTACCCTTTTAGGACATTTCTTATGTTCACAATTGAAGCTTTATAGCTGTGACTTGTTTTAGAAGATAAACATATTTAGTCCAAATCAAATGTCTTAAGGCTGAGGGCTATAAACAGGGGATGGAATATCGAGAAACAGTTAAGTTAGTAATTTTGTTCTTTTCATGGAATTTGTTCTTAAAAACTCCTTGTTGTCAGTTGTATGATGTTGTTTATGGAGCTTATTTCCTGCCAAAACTTTACAAACAAACAAAACATGTTTTACCAATTCTCTACAACTCACTAACATAGTGATTAACAAACAAATGCATGTTGTTTTGCAAATACAAAACGTACCTAAAATATCACATGACTTTTGGTAGAATCTTGTGCTGATTATTTGCTGTGTGCTAAAACTTTTTTTTTTTTTTTTTTCTTGTAGTACTGCAACTTTTTTCTTGTCTAATTATGACTTTACTCTCATAATATTATGACATTTTTCTCGAAATATTATGACTTAATTCTTGTAATTTTGTTGTACTTGCTAGCTAGCCTTTAAACTGGAAAGAAATAATTATTTGCCATTCATTGTGATTATTCTCAATATTGACTGATATGAAAATGTTTATCATGAGAGCAGTTTTGGCCATGTTGCCCAAAACTATACAAAACAAAAGGCATTATTTTGTTAATCATGTTTTGTGTTAGCAAACCACATGTGTGTTAGTGAATCACTGGGCTTTTGTAAAACTTTAGTTTGTTAAGTTTTGATTGGAAATTAGCTCCATATGTTTTCAACATGTTTTGTTTTTTCTTTTTGACCATTGTATGTGGTCATATGCACTTTTATCCCTTTTTACAAGGGTACATGGTCATATATGTCAATGACTAACTCCATGGCAAGTTTTCCTAGTACTTTTTACAACCCCGGTTAACATATCACCAAGAAACCCCTAGTGCAGCTCAAACCCCATTTTTTTCATCAGATCTGAACTGTGATGAAATATGTGTCTTGTTGCTGGGAGACAGTGATATTGTGCTGTCTGTAAAGAATATCAAAGCCAAAACAAGCACACAGCTCCAGCCAAAAACTCAGATTGCATTTCTCAGTTTGGCCTAAAAACCAGCACATCCTTCAGCTCCTACAGTACTGCTGGAGTCAGCAGATCCAGAGTGTAGCACAGCAGACCTCGGCCAGGTAAAGACAATCCAGACAGGAACTAGGAACAAACTCTTCCCGTTTCCTCAACTGCTGAGCCACGGTAACTCGATACAGCCTGCTGAGTGCGCACTTCTCCGCTGGACATCCTTTAGAGCTCTGGAAACCATTTTGGCATCTGTACCCACTGTGGAGTGTTTAGAAATGTGGACACCGTGCAGCACAAGCTTTTGTTTAGACAGAGCTCTGTTTGAATGTGAGCTAAATTGGCTGTGGGGTGCGTGGCTGGTATAATGACAGGCTCAAAGAAGCTGGTGAACTTGTGTGCTGTTTTTGCCTTCAAGGTTGCAGCAGCACGAATGCCCACTTCAGGAATGCTCATAGTATTTCAGTAGTTTCCAACAAATTTTAAGTTTAAATTTTAAAAACACTTTTATGTCTTTATTGGACAATTGTGAGTGGCTTTATGGTCTTTTTGGAAATTGTACACAAAGTTCAGCTTGCTTTTATTTCATCCCTGGCAGGTAGCAGTCTTTAGTAACCTACAGTTCTCGCTTTATCTGTCCTTTTCCACTGGCACATTTGTTTTTCCTTATCTGCTCACATTTCCTCAGTTTGCTTCACTCTTGCCCCAGTAGGCAGCTTATTTTGGCATGAGAGCTGTTTGTGAAGATCTGTCAGCAGCAGCAAGGCAGATGCCATGGAATATCATCTGTACTACACTTACTATATTGTCCTGCTTGACACTCCCTTTGTTTCTTTGTATCTTATAAGTTATGGTTTTATTTGGAGCATTTTTAAAATGTATTTGTATGTTTGTATTATTTGGAGCAGAAAACTGTTCTTGCATCATAATCTGTCCATGCAGTTCTCTCAATTACTAGCAGTTCTGGACAAAAATGTGTTTTCTGAGGTCATAATAACTTTAACCATTGACTCTGGCAACCAAAATCTAATCAGTTCATCCTTGAGTCCAAGTGAAGTTGGTTTGTGCCAAATTAGAGAAAAATCAAGATGTTCCTGAGATATCGCATTCATAACAATGGACCAACACAAATTCACTGCAACCTTGACCTTTGATCACCTAAATCGTTGTGCCATATTTTACAACATTCTGTCAAACGTTTCCTGAGATATCATGTTCTTAACCCAATGGGGGCGGACACCTTATTGAGATGCACTGTCAGAAATTAAATGAAATCTTTGACTTTATTAGAAACTGGATAACTGTTGAAGTAAATACATCTGGATCACTGAACATCAAAGTCATCTGCATGGCTGATTAATCTGTCTATCCTCCACTCCCCAATGTGATGTGTTCAAACTGTTTATGTAAGTTGTCCAATAACCCAGAACTTAAATCTTGAGTTTATCGTGTACCACAAAAGCATCAAATTCTCACATCTCAAAGTTCTATATGGAAGATTTGCACATTCGCATGCACTTGCGTGAAGTGTGAGATGTGCTAGGAGCTGTTCATTTGTTGACGTTAGCTAATTCAATTTCTGAGTTAATGGTAACTAGTGTTGTACATTGTTACAGCTGTAGAGGAGCAGAAGAGATACAAAGAACAGAAAATCCAATCCAATCTTCCATATAGGAATCAGTGGATGGTTGCATTTATTATAGATGTAGACAACAGACAGTCGTTAGCTTAGAAATGGAGTTAGCTAATGTCAAAAAACAACTGGCTACCAATATAGTTACAGATGATTTCCCATTTCAATAGTGTAATCAATTAATCCACTATTCATTGCAGCTCTTACTGCTTTACACAGTATGTCTGAATGTTTATCATGACATTTGCCAAAAAATTGGTTGTAAATTTGATGACCAATCCTAAATATGTATATGTACATTTTATGCTGTTTTTGCAGTTTTTTACATTGTATATAGGGATGCACCGATATATCTGTTGTATTGGATTAAAGCTGCAAGAACCGAAATCAGGGGGGAAAAAGTGCCAGAATTTGAAAATACAACCCTTCCTTCTGCAGCCCTCTCTCCTTGGTCCAAAACAAATGATAAAATATAAAGACAGATTAACCTGACACCATTTTTTACGCTGGTGTGGAAGAAGGCACTTTTCAAAGCCTCTGTGTGGAGCCAGAGTACAGCAGTAGAGTCACGTCTGACAGTCTGTGTCTGAAGAGCAATCAGTAATTATATCTGTCACCACATATTTAACACCCTACTTGTCTGAAAACATGTATGAGCAGCCAAAACCTCCCATCACAGGGCAGATTTTCTATAGCCTGAAAGTCTGCTTAGATTTGTGTGACTGAATTTTTGCTCATTCAAAGAGGATGTGATGAAGGCATGGAAGATTGAAAACAGTCACGTATTATTATATTATTAGTAGTACTTTATATAATGAAAGTTTCTTTGCTTCCTTAGCACAATAGGAGGAATAAACAAATAAACAAATCACCAGGTATTGACCCAGAATTTCAAAATTGGTGCATCCCTATTTTAGTAAAATATTTATATTTTCCATTTTTCCTTTTAGAAATATCTGGTAATGTAGTTGTACCTACAACTTGCAGACAACTCAAGTTGACTATACACTGCTTTCACCACTAACCCTCCTTTCTCACAGCCCTGAAAGATGATGAAGCTCTCTACATTTAACTTTGCCTCTCTATGAACTTCACAGGCCTACAGCACTGAGCAAAACACGGCACAAAAAGTTAATATCACTTCTACAGGTGTCAACTGAGGCTGGGGTTCCCATACCATTTAGCTTATGACTCTTTAAATGATGTATGCATAAAGCTGTGCTCCCTCTAAAACTAAAAGTCATTACATCCTTAACTTTAATTTTTTTTAAAAATGAACGTAGCATTTTTAACAGAAAAAAGCTGTGAGGTGATGATTAAGTGCATGTTGCATCTGATGCTGCATTGTCACCCAGTGTTTTAGGGAGTATATTTTGATTTCACCCATCTTACTCTCCCATCATTCTGTCCCCAGTGTGGGGCTTTTCTTTCCTGAGTGTAACAGTGGTCAACCTCTTCGCCCTCACTGGAGTCTTCATTGTGCCTCTGACGAAGACACGCTTTATGAAATATGCGCTCCCCTTTTTCATCGCTCTTGCCATTGGCACGCTGTACTCCACTGCCATCCTGCAGCTCCTGCCAGAGGTTTGACATCAATTTTCCCACATTCCATCTTTGCACAAACACCTAAAATGCTCTGCAGTTCACTCACTGTAGCATCGCACAACTGTTGACAAAAATAGTGCACCTTTGACCAAGCGCTCCCTTTCCTTCCTAACTTTGTTTGCTGGGGTTTTCTTTTCTTGGGCTCTAATTAACTCCATGGAAAGGTCACACTCTGCCCTCACTTCAGCACAGATCATGTGGCAGGGTGTGTTCACATGTATGCCTGCCCCTTTCCTCACAATGACATCAAGGCCAGCTATGTTTTAGTCATTTCGTTATTTATTTTTGTAGTATGGACATAACCACAGTGATGTCACCCATTTGGCACTTTGGCCGTTGCTATCTTGGTTTCTTAGAGCCAGAAGTGATTATAATTGGACAAGGTGAAAACACCCACTATACTGCTAACAGTCTTTGTTACAACAAACAGTAATGTGAAATTCGTATGAGATATAAACACACTAATTAGTGCTAGCTGGCCTAAATAGTAGGCTAGCTGACAGACCATATAAACCAATACTGAATTAATGCTAACATTAGCTAATGCAGCTTAGTTGTGCTAACAGGCCTCGTACCAGTAAGTACCAGTAAACTTCATGAAACATTTGCATAAGAGAATCCTTTTACTGTTTTGTTAGTGTGATTTCCAAACCAACAATTACAGTAGAGCTGTCTGTCGGGGGACTCTGAAAGTCTGACTCAGCAGGCTAGCAAGTTGCTGACCGAAGTCCACATGGCAGACACAGATGGTACCCACTCACTGTCACTCAAGGGGGCAATGTTTTAATACAATTTAAACAGGTGAGTTCTGTAAAAATGTGCCCCCTTTTTATTTGTCATGGATGGCAAAAACCACAGAGACAAAAAAAACATTTTTGTTTTTTTGGCAATTTTTGCACTTATTTAGACAAGAGGGAGGAGCTGGGAAAGAGTGAGGGGTAAAAATTTTCCAGCTAATGCTAATGCTAACTTACTGAAAGCACAGCCCACATTGACGAACAGTGTCATGTCATATGCCACCAAGTAATTTCAACTGCTTTATAAATGTCAACACATACAGTTGTTTCATAATGTATGAATGTCAACTTTGTGCTATTGACAAATTAGCGCAAACGTCAGACCATATAATGCAGTACCATATGATTGCTAAACATTAGCTAATGTAGCTAGAGCATACCTTTAATTATGCATAACTTAACCCTCAATAGAATGTAAATGGGTGAGTTGTATAATATAAAAATTTCACCCCCCAGAAATTAACTGTAGAGATCAAAACTGTTTTTTGTAACAGGCTGTACACATTTATTTCTACCTCAAAGATAGCCTCAAAGATTTCAACATGGGAATCTATGGGGATTGACTTGTTTTTCAAGCCTCAAGTGGCCATACAAGGAACTGCAGGTTTTGGCACTTGCATTGATTTAATTTTTTTGCCCTGTCAGGTTGCTGCTGATTCAGTTTTCTCTTTTATTACTACAACACAAAGAAAAGTTGAACACAGCTTTGAGTGTTTGTGGCTTTTGCAGTTATAAATATAAAGTTATTTTGTCACAGCTGGTGAAATGGAACACAGCAGCCCGTAAAGACTCCTTCAGATTGAAATGTGACCTCTTGTTAGCAGCACTCCTTCTGCTCTGTTGGCTATTTAAAGTTAATTTGCCCCCTTTTTTGTCTGCAGTGGTAATGTTTACCCAGAGGCTATCTCAGTGGTACAGATGCACCTAAGTGGATGAGGACAAAGTGTGTGTGTGTGTGTGTGTGTGTGTGAGAGATTTCATCTTAATTACCTCCTCTGTTGAAATAAATGTATGGGGTTTCTTCAAAGGAAAACAATTCAGTTAGTGTTACTTGTTGATTTGTTTTCTATTGACAATGAGTCTTTGCAAAGACTTGCAGGTATCCTTGAAATCTCTGATTCAGCTTGATTTAATTGAATTGTTCTCTTCGTTTCAGGGTTTTAACTTGGTGTTCTCTATTAGTTTTTCCTTCACGGGTGATTAATCTGGTAACAATTAATCTGATAACCCTTTCTTCTTTCCTCTGCCTCTTTTCTGTTAATCAGTGTGGGGTTATGGGATCCTGTGTGTCACACTGATCTCTTTGTGCTCGCTGGTTGGGGCGAGCGTGGTGCCCTTCATGAAGAAAACCTTTTACAAGCGGCTGCTGCTCTACTTCATAGCCCTGGCCATTGGCACGCTGTACTCCAACGCCCTGTTTCAGCTCATCCCAGAGGTAGAGTCCATGCTGCTCTGCTGTGACTCACTTAGCTGCTGCAGCTCCTTCACAGTACCTCAGTGCTTGGTTGCTATGTAGCCTCTGGAAAGAGCTGTATAAAAAAACATCTTAGATAATATCAAGAGTTTTGCTTGAGGTCTCCAGCTTTTATTTAATTTCAAATATCAGTAAGAGCAGTGAGAGTCACTGTGGTGCAGGTATATTCAGCCTTACTAGAAAGACGCCAAATATTCTTCAATAGAAAGAAATGTCTTGTAGTAAGACAAAAACAAAACAAATCTGCCAATGGAGTAAGCACATTTTGCTTGCTAGATTTCTGGAAACAGAAGTCAAGTCACAAGGGAACAAAAAAAACAAAATTTAAGCAACATGTGCTTATTGCAAGCAAGCAAAGCTTTATTTCTAGCGCACATGTCATTCCAGGTTGAAGGACGAAGTGAGATATAAGCAGCAGCCAAAAAAAAAACAATAAATACAAACACATAAAAATAATAATAACAATACTAACAATAATTATAAATAAAGTCAAAGCCAGTAACCAACCTTTTAAAAGTAATAAGAAAAGTGAATCCCAACCATTAAAACTAAGAATAAAATCTTGTAAAATAATAATTAAGATAAAGAGTAGAGCAATAAAAAACATACAAAGGCATGTACATTAAAACTAATAAAAGTACAAATAAAATAATTAAGAATACTAAAAGTAGAACAACAAAGGAAGAAAAAAATTAAATTTAAGTTAAATGACAAAATAACACCCAATAACTCGTAAATCGTGAACGTAAAAGAAGAACAACACAAGTGAAACAACAAGAGTTGTCTCACTGTAAAAATAATGAAAGCGGTCTTGTTCCTCTGCTGAGCTATTATACAAACCACTGTTTTAACTTAGTGGTTAAATCTAACTCAATATTAACGGGAACATCTTATGAAGACAAAAAAAACCAAAACAATTAAATAAAGAAACTGCACGGTCTCCAAACCTGACATATTTGGACAGACTGTGCCTTCACTCATTTTGTTTGAAATAAATACACTGATACAAGATACTATCTTAAGGTGCATGACTGCGGACCTTTTTCTACCTTCCCTGTATGCACTTCCTTTTTTTCAGAATTTTAATTTGCGCAAATACTATCTGATAGATTTCAGCTTCACTCACTCCACTGCTGAGTCAGAAACAACATACAACTTCCCTAATAACATTTATTTATTAGCCCCGTGTCCAGTTACTTTTGAACCCCTAAACATTTGGCACAAGGGCTGGGTGATATGGAAGAAAATATCACAATATTTTTTTCCAAAATCCGCAAATGAGATCCATTGTTCTGAATGCGCTGTATACATGTCCAAAGAATCCTCATAATGTCCACTTATCCCACAATACTCACCTACTACCATTCAGTGCAAACTTCATATTACTAAGACTATTAATGTAATATAAAGTTTTCATTCCATTTAAACAGATCCTGAGAGCCAGAATATTAAATATTGAATATGCCAAATATTAATATTTCCAGTCTCCAGATTGCTAAATACACAACCTAGACCTGTTAACAATTCACATTAAGTGCCAACCACCTAAAGCTCTGGGCAAAATTAAGAGCCTGCTCAAAATTTCTAGATCTGAACCCTGTTGAATACTTGTGGAATGTGATCAAGAGGATCACAAAAAACAGCCAAGAGCAACTTGAAATAGATCAATAATTGTTATTTTTTATTCCACCAAATATTGCTGTGAACTTGCTTTCTTTGCATTATTTGAGGTCTGAAAACACTACAATTGTTTTGTTTTATTTTATGTTATTTTATTTTATAACTAATAAAGAAATACATTTTCATTTGGACTTTGGGATAAATGTTGTTGCAGCTTCTAGAATAAATAAAAATATTGATTTGATATCTGTAAATCATGCACCATTTTAAAAACAGGAAAAAGGTTTAATAAAATAGAGAAAACAAAAAAATGTATACTAATCATTAGCAAACGTCAAAAAGTCAAGAGAAAATTACAATAAAATGCACAGTAAAGCAACCTATACACAGCAGGTCATAAACGGATAAGCCATCATCCTCACATTTCTTCAAGTTATTCCAGTTTGTACATGTTTGTATAGAATCTTTGATAAATTACATTGATAATTAGATGTGTGTTCTTCTTAAGCTAACACTGTCTCCTTCCCTCTACAATAGGCCTTTGGTTTTGACCCCATGGTGGATTTCTACGTGTCAAAGTCTGCTGTCGTGTTTGGAGGTTTCTACCTTTTCTTCTTCACTGAAAAGGTCCTCAAAGTGCTTCTCAAACAGAAAAACGGGGTGAGTACATTTAGCACGGAGCACCCTCTGATTTATCGTTGAATAACTTGTGAAAATTCTGTAAAATGTGGAAACAGGACATGCATGCACTGAGAAAGTATGAATTCTTACAGTTGTGTTTAAGTGAACTATAGCTGGATGTCATAATTTTTATGTTTACTGTACAAGTTTCTTAGCAATAGTCAGTATTTTGGATCAGAGCTGATCACTACTCTCAATACAGAATTTCTTTAACAGCATTAAAGACTGAGGGGCTGTTGTCTTTTCCTCATTTATCCTCTAGTGTTGAGTTCTTCACAAACGATTTACTCATCACATCCAGCATATGATCTATTTGTGTGAGTGGCCCGTTGAACCAGTCCAACAGGATGTGTGCTTTTCAGAGGCAAACACTTTCATCACAAACATATTTGAATGTGGAATTTCATGTTTTAAAAGTCATTGGTGACTGGCAGGGTTTCTGTTATATAACTTTCAGGGCATTGCACAGACACACCTTCACATGTCTGGAAGGTACTTACAGGTACGACATGCTCAAGTTCATAGGACAGCCCTCAGGACTTAAAGTAAACACACTGCAAAGCTTTAGCAAAGTGAAATGTGTGATATATATCTGCAACGTAATCTCAAGTTGTTACCTTTGAAAGCATTTGAAAGAAATGCAGTGGCCAAAGACTAAGACCATCTCAGAGTTTGCTCTGCATGGTGGTAAAAGGCACCACTCCATTTTAGTAAAGGATGCAACAGTGACCCCAGTTTTATTTTTGTTTATTTTCAGTGTGATTTTTGATTCAGTGTAATTTGAGTTATTTTTACAAGTGCATAATTACTTTTGTTTTTATTTAGATGAATTGTTTTAGTTCACTTTTTCTTTAGTCTTAGTGTTAGTTTGGAGTTTTTCACGAGGAAAGCCTAGATGAAAAAGGTTGGATGAAAGAATGAACAACATCAAATATGATTTACAAAACCATTGTTTATTGAATATCCCATCATGTGCAAAGACACCACTGATATGGTGGTTAACAATAAAGGTACATTAATTAACATTAGTTAATGCAGTAAAATGTGTCTCATAAACATTTACTAATGGTGTTCATTTTAACTAAGGTATAAATTTATACGTCATTTATTAGTTGAACATTGGTTAATCCTAGACACATTAGTTAACTTTAAATGAACAGTTAGTTCATGTTTATGACTACATTAACTAATGTTGATTAATGTACCCTTATAGTAATTGTTACTGCTGAAGTTTTTATTTCAGTTCACAACATACATTTTTCACTGCTAGTTTTCACTTTGGTCTCGGTTTTTATTAATTATAATACCACTGATATCTTCATGTCATTTTTACAACAAACTGCTAAAAGCTTTTGGTTTCAGAATGTTAATTAATTCTGAAAGTAGCTTTCGGACTGTTTGTCTGAAAGCAGCAGTTCCAGGATCTGACGGTGGTCTTACTACAACCCCTGGCAAAAAATTATGGAATCAGCAGTCTCAGAGGATGTTCATTCAGTTGTTTAATGTTGTAGAAAAAAAGCAGATCACAGACATGACACAAAACTAAAGTCATTTCAAATGGCAACTTTCTGGCTTTAAGAAACACTAAAAGACATCAAGAAAAAAAGATGTGGTAGTCTGTAACAATTACTTTTTTTTAGACCAAGCAGAAGGAAAAAATAATGGAATCACTCAATTCTGTGGAAAAAGGTATGGAATCACCCTGTAAATTTCCATTCCCAAAACTAACACCTGCATCAGATTAGATCTGCTCATTAGTCTGCAGTTAAACAGGAGTGATCACATCTTGGAGAGCTGTTTCACCAAGTGGACTGACATGAATCATGGCTCCAACACAAGAGATGTGAATTGGAACAAAGGAGCGGATTATCAAACTTCTTAAAGAAGTTAAATCATCACGCAAAAGATGTTGGTTGTTCACAGTCAGCTGTGTCTAAAGTCTGGACCAAGTACAAACAACATGGGAAGGTTGTTAAAGGCAAGCATACATACAGCATACAAGGAAGACATCAAAACATCAAGACAGAAAACTCAAAGCAATATGTCTTGAAAACAGAAAATGCACTACAAAACAAATGAGGAACAAATGGGAGGAAACTGGGAGTCATTGACACCTAAACGGAAAAAAACAAGGTTACAATGGGCTTAGGAAAAGCAATCATGGACTGTGGATGACTGGATGAAAGTCATATTCAGTGATGAATCACGAATCTGCATTGAGCAAGGTGATGATGCTGGAACTTTTGTCTAGTGCCGTTCCAATGAGATTTATGAAGACGACTGCCTGAAGAAAACATGCAAATTTCCACAGTCATTGATGACATGGGGCTGCATGTCAGGTAAAGGCACTGGGGAGATGGCTGTCATTACATCTTCAATAAATGCACAAGTTTACGTTGACATTTTGGTCACTTTTCTTATCCCATCAACTGAAAGGGCATTTGGGGATGATATCATGATATCATTTTCAGGATAATGCATCTTGTCATAGAGCAAAAACTGTGAAAACATTCCTTGAAGAAAGACACATAAGGTCAATGTCATGGCCTGCAAATAGTCCAGATCTCAATCCAATTGAAAATCTGTGGTGGAAGTTGAAGAAAATGGTCCATGACAAGGCTCCAGCCTGCAAAGCTGATCTGGCAAAATCAATCAGAGAAAGTTGGAGCCAGATTGATGAAGAGTACTGTTTTGTCACTCAAGTCCATGCCTCTGAGACTGTGAGCTGTTATAAAAGCCAGAGGTGGTGCAACAAAGTACTAGTGGTGTGTTGAAGTGTTCTTTTGTTGTTGGGTTTTTTTTCTATGATTCCATACTTTTTTCCTTCTGCTTGGTCTAAAAAGGTAACTGTTACAGACTACCACATCTTTTTTCCTTGATTTCTTAAAGCCAGAAAGTTGCCATTTGAAATGACTTTAGTTTTGTGTCATGTCTGTGATCTGAACTGAACTTGAAAATAATGATTGCTTGTAACCTTGACAGTGGGCAGGTTATCATGGCCTACACAGTATATGTTTGTGTTAAGGTCAAGTATCTATGAAGAATGTTTTCTTCTCAAGTATTGCATTCGTGACTTTTTTTTTTCTGGTAGGTTTTACATGTGCACAGTTTCAGTGAAATGTTGCAGTTTGGATCGTTGGTTCTGTCATCCGCCATTACTTATCAGAATTTAGTTCTAGAGCAGAACTGGAAACAAAATGCAAAACCATTCAATATTTTCCCAGTAAACTACTTGTAAACAATACTCAAGAAACTACCCACAACTCCTCTGCCATCAATGGGTAAACTCAAACAAAATAAGCTAGCATGAGTACCACTTTGTGATTTTGTGGGGGTCAGGGCTCTCGGAAATGTCTGTAAACTGATTTTTGAGTCACAAATTATTCATTACCGTAATGTGTCTGGAGAACAATTTCAAAATCCTAATGACAATTGTTGTAAAAATGTGTTTATACAGTGTGTTGAAGTGAAGTCTTTGATTTTTGCTGTAAGTTGTGTTCAAAATAATAGCAGTGTGTTTAAATAAAGTGAGTAAAGCTCAAAATCCTTATAACTTTTATTTCCATACATGCAAATGCATTGGAAACACTGCACATTGTATTTCAAATCAAAACATGAAAAATATATCAAATTTGTTATTTTACAGAAAGTGAAGAAAAAGGAATATTAGGCTGTTAAAAAAAAATAGCAGTGTCTGCATTTTTCTTTACAAACTCAAAAATGTACTGTATGAACTGAAAAATGCGAAAGATTTAACTTTCCTGTGAGTCTCTGAGCTAATATTTAGTCGTATAACTACTGTTTCTAAGAACTGCTTCACATCTGTTTTGCATGGAGTCGACCAACTTCTGATACCTGTGAACAGGTATTCCAGCCCAGGACGATTGGACTACATTCCACAATTCCTCTGCATTTCTTGGTTTTGCCTCAGGAACAGCATTTTTGATGTCACCTCACAAGTTTTCTCTTGGATTAAGGTCTGGGGATTGGGTTGACCACTCCATAACTTTATTCTTGTTGGTCTTGAACCAAGATGCTGCTCGCTTACTGGTATGTTTGAGGTTGTTGTCTTGTTGAAACACCCATTTCAAGGGCATTTCTTCTTCTGCATAAGGCAACATGACCTTTTCAAGTATTTTGATGTATTCAAACTGACCCATTATTCCTGGTATGCGATAAATAGGCCCAACGCCATAGTATAAGAAACATCCCCATATCATGATGCTTGCGCCATGCTTCACTATCTTCACAGTGTACTATGGCTTGAATTCAGTGTTTGGGGGTCATCTGACAAACTGTCTGCGGCCCCTAGACCCAAACATGTCAATCTTGCTTTCATCAGTCCACAAAATGTTGCACCATTTCACTTTAGGCCTGTCAATGTGTTTTTTGGCAAATTGTAACCTCTTCAGCAAATGTCATTTTTTCAACAATGGGACTTTGTGGGGGCTTCTTGCCAATAGCTTGGCTTCACATAGGCGTCTTCTAATTGTTATAGTACTCACAGGTAACTTTAGATCTTCTTTGATCACGCCGGAGCTGATCAATGGATGAGTCTTTGCCATTTTGGCTATTCTTTGATCCATTTAAATGGTAGTTTTCCGTTTTCTTTCATGTATTTCTGGTTTTGGTTGCCATTTTAAAACATTGGAGATCATTTTTAGCTGAGCAGCCTATCATTTTCTGCACTTGTTCATATGTTTTCCCCTCTCCAATCAACTTTTTAATCAAAGTACGCTGTTCTTCTGAACAATGTCTGGAACGACAAATTTTACTCCGATTTTCAGAGAGAAATGTCCTATAACCAGCATGTACAACTTTTGCTGCCTTCGTCCTTAAATAAGGACCACCTGTTTGACACCTTTTTTTTACAGAATGAATGACCTCACTATTTGAACTCCACACTGCTATTATTTTGAACATGCCCTTTTCAATTAATGATTCAATTACACAGAATCAGTAGCATGCATGTCATGCCTATTGGGTCTATTGGTTCTCTGTTATTCTATTACAGAGAAGTAAAATAGTAGTAATAGTAGTAATAGTAGTAAATTATTTGCTGCCTAGAAATTATATTTCTAGGCAGCAAAAAACAGTGATTGATCTGGTTAGTGATGTTGGACTGCTATTATTCTGAACACAACTGTATATGTGGCTGTTGTTTTAAATAATGTTCAGACTGGATGGCAGTGTTTTAATGTATACATTTTCCTCTGAACTGATGAGCTGTGGGATGATAGTGCAGCTTATTTCATTCATAAAAATCAGCAATAGTGAGTGAGATCCATATTATGAGAGTGGCTCCACCTAGTGGTTATTCTGCTGTAAGACATAATCCAGCCACACCCACTGATCCAATTACATTAAACTCTTTAACCCACATTGGTACCTGTGCTGCTGTTTCAGTTCAGTTCAGGACCATCTATTAACTGCTGTGAAGCTACTTCATCTGACCTCTTAGAATACTGTGGGAGAAGAGTTCTTCTGCAGTGCAGTGTTGAGAGATGTATGTGAAGGGTCATGGTACTGGCCCCGGTGACGTGTCCTTCAGCATGTGTTTGGGTCCCAGGAGTTCTGTACTCCAGCTAACCATTATGTGTGACCTTGTGAGAGATGTTCTGCAAGATTAAAGTCATTTTTCTCCCAAATTTCAGTTAAATTGAACCTCAAGGGCGTCACTTTGTATTAAAAAGTGGTAAGGACTCAAAAATGAGAAAACATTTTGTAAAGACTCTTCATCATATGCTATTTTAGGGAGTGTAACTCAGGACAGTATGAGGTCATGAGGTATGAGTAGATCATTGCGGCAGGAAAAAAATTGCATAACGACACATCAAAGTGACGTACAGTAGTCAAGGCTTCAACAGAGTTGACTATACGAAAATGAAACTGAGGCAGAGACAAGCTTCAGTGCAGTGCCTTAAAATTCCTGAAGCCCTCTTTTCACCCTTCAGTTGCACAAATCTGACTCAACAGTTTGGCTTTATGTTCACAGAGAGAGAATGAAAACCTGGACAAGAAGAAACTGTCAAGAATTTGTCATAGTTTTTGATTGGCGCATGTATGTTGTTGGGTCAGTTTAGAATCCACTACTAATGAGAGTTTTTACTTCAGTTACTTTTATTGAACTAGGTTTGTTTGCTGTCAGTTTGTTTCATGTTCTTAATGTTAGAGCTTGGCAATAAGGCCAAAAAGTTTATCACGATAAACATTTTCATATTAGTCAGAATCAATAATTAAATGACAGATCATTATTTCCTTTTAAAGATTTTTGGTCCTGAGTTAAAGTTGAAGCAACAAGACTGTTATTTTTGGTTTCAATTTATTAGTGCAAGATGCAACAAGCATCAAGATAAAAAGATTTAAAAAAACACCTGTTGTCTCTGATTTTGTGATTTTGTTCTTCAAAAAAGACATACAAGACAATTATTTGTGGTTTTAATGTCTTCATTATAGAACAAACACTTAAACAGCAGAACATTTCACAAATCCAGAGGTAGAGCATTCAGAACTATTATAATACCAAAATGTTTGCATGTATGCATTAACGTAAAATTAAACAAAACATTGAAGCATTTGGAAGTGTTTTAGCTGAGAATGTGAATAAAACTCTTAAGAAAAAATAAACATTTGTTGCCTACAGTAGATGTAAATTAAGTAATTATTAAATTTGGTACAATGGAAAAATGTCCAGCAGCTTTGTGTTGATTACAGGCAGATATTTATTAATGATATGTGTTTTGTGTTTTTCTCAGAGCCACGGTCACAGCCATTACTCCAGTGCAGACCGTTACTCAACACCTGGCAGCGATGTGGAGGAGGGTGAGAAAGAGAAGTTGCAGCAGAACGGAGAGGCCAGCAGTCTGGCTCTGGGTAAAGTGGACGCAGGGGAGGGGGAGCTCATGCTCAGCCCTGCACAGACTCCACAGGTAGGGCTTCGCACTCATCCATAATGTTTTTTTTTTTTGTTTTTTTTTAATCCAATCAAATTAATTTAAACATGCTCAACTTTGACTCTGATGCAGTTAAATTTTACTTATATAGTGGCAATCATAACACACATTTATCTCAAGGTAAATTAAGGAAGAGATATTATAATATTATGAAGAGAAAATTCCAACAAATTCCCAGAGAACATGCCCCTTGCGGCTTTGTCTTAAATGACAAATGAACAATTACTTATTTGCATGTACTTATTAGCTATAATCCATCCACTTAAATGTGAAAACAGACTATACATGTTTGTAAGTAGGTTTATTCAATTGTACTTCCTTTATTTAATCTGGCAGTCATCATAAAGACATTTCAGTTAAGTTTGCTCTGACAAAGGCAGCAGACGACAGAAGCAGTGCTCCTGTCAATTACACAAAAATGCAGTACAGACTACAGTTTTAAGCACCATCTTCAGTGTAGGTGTGTTTCCATCCAGTTGTTTTTATTCACATTTTCAAATTGTGCATTAAAAACACAAGTGGAAATACTGAAAATATCACAAAATGTTTTTACTCTTGGGAGAGGTGGAAACGTTGGTGCATTGATAAAAGGTAAACGTGAATAAGTGCAATGGATTTCTGGTGCAGATTTAAATTGTGTGAACCAATGAAGAGACTGCAGTGTTCACTGAATTAATACAAAAAACAAATATTAATTATGTTAGATGGAAATGACAATGAAACGCCACCATGTATGAAGAGCTGCAGAAACAAAGGTAACATCTATCAGCTCTTCAATCAACAGCTCAAGTAGCATGTTATTGAATGAAATACTACATCTAATGGGCAAACTTCAAACCATGATGAAGATGAAGAATCAGCTCTTGATGTTCACATAACACTAGAGGACAGAAACACACATAAATTCACATTTTGCAGATTGAAATTTAATATATATGTAGGGATCTAACAGCCTTGTGATAGGCTGTTAGATCTATCCGTATCACTTATCATCGTTATTGATATTAACTTTATGCCATTTCAATATGAAGCAGGCAATCTTGTTACCCTTTCAGAGCATTATTAATAAACACATCCTTGATCTTGGTTGCTGTTTGTCTGGCCTTTGTTTACCTCTGACGGGTGTCCCTCACTCTGCTCTGGTTTTCCCAGGACTCCCAGAGTCCAGACAGTGGGGGCAGGTCTGGAAGCAGCGGTGGCGGCTGCTATTGGCTGAAGGGGACAACCTACTCGGACATTGGTACGTTGGCCTGGATGATCACGCTGAGCGACGGCCTCCACAACTTTATTGACGGGCTGGCCATTGGCGCATCTTTTACTGCCTCCGTGTTCCAGGGCATCAGCACCTCCGTGGCCATCCTGTGTGAGGAGTTCCCTCATGAGCTGGGTCAGCAAAAATAGCTGGTTTTTTTATGCCAGTTAATTTTTACCCTCAATCTTTGCACAGTCTCTGTTGGTACATTAGCACACATTGTACAGGTACTGTAAAGTAGTGATACATGTTCCCATCTCTCCCTCTCTATAGGGGATTTTGTGATCCTGCTGAATGCTGGAATGAGCATCCAGCAGGCTCTGTTCTTTAACTTTCTGTCAGCTTGTTGCTGTTACCTGGGCATGGGCTTCGGCATCCTGGCTGGCAACAGCTTCTCCCCTAACTGGATCTTCGCCCTGGCAGGAGGAATGTTCCTCTACATCGCTCTGGCAGACATGGTCAGTGCTTGTCAACAGGGGAGAAAATCAGTCCAGATGCATGTGTTGTCAGAAGACTTTAAGATTCATTTTTCACAAAAGGCCTGGCCAAGAGGACAGCTTCAAACCATGTAACATAAAATAGGAACAATAACTTCAAGAGTAAAAACACTGAGCCACACTCCTAAAGTCCATATCAGTGATGAGCTCTGACATCCTCATATCTTGAGTTACAATAAGATCTTGACTTTGATTTCCCAAACTAACTTATTGATTGGTCATTGGTGGAAAACTAAACCTTTGACCATCAGTAGTTAAAAGTAAAAAATATAGGTAACCTGGAAATTTGTCATTATGGTGTTTCTAAACAACAAAAGTAAAGCTTTATTAGGGGAAGATGCATCTAAAAGGAATTTGTTTGAATATCATGGAGAAGAGGTTACTAATACCAACAGCATTGTGATTTTACCTTGATGAACCAAGGTACATGAAAAAACAAATACATGTTGGTATTTAAAGTGGTACTGCACACTAAAACATGTTTTTGACCTGTAAAGCAAATTATATGACTCTACTGTGATGAAAAACTGGTGTTAATACATTTTGGCAAATTTCTATAATCAGTATTTTATGGGTTGAAAATGGCTCAAAGCAACACCTAGTTTTAAGTCATCCTGAACCTCAGCTGCTTGGAACTTCACTACATCATGACATTTATATAGAAATGAATGCCAGCATTGCCTCATCTGAGGCATGTGGCCCACCTGCCTGTCAGCCGAACCCTGTGAAACCACGCTCACTTTCCCACGCAGAACTGAAGGTGTTGCATTACTCTCTAACAACACTATTTTTGCAAAACTGTTGCCTTGAAATGATTTAAATAAAAATACTGTTTTTGTCAAAGGAGTTTGTTGGTTTTGAGTGCATCAGTTCCCCATCAGAAAGGTGTAGGTGCCTTGTGAGATTGTGACACTCTCCATTTTTCTCTGGTCTCTGGACAACATCAACATGCTGACATTACATATCCAAAAGGTCAAAAGTCAATCTCACTGGGACACCATAATGTTGTGCAAAAACACTTTACTGGCTATTATTTAACATCACGACCACAGAAGGACAGATTCTGATTTTTTCATTCTCATTTTTACATTTGGTTAGATACTGAATTGGTGACACTAATCTTTAAACTGTGCTGATTGTGCAGATCTTCTGGGCCACCAGGTTCAACGTGTGTATGAAGAATTAGTCTTTGCAGCAAAATGTTAACTTTTTTTTTTTTTTTTTACATGTGCGTACTTGTGTTATCAGATTTGAATGAAACTATCTGTTTCATTGAGAGAAAATTAAAGATGTTAAAGTAGAAGTGTTATGTGATTAATCGTCTGACTCATCTGTGCCCACACTAATTTCCAGTGGGTGTATTTTGACATTGTTTACTTGATGCCGTGCTGCTACAGTGAAGTTGTTGAGTGGACAGATTAGAGGTTTAAATAGAGGTGTTATGTGTTGAAGAGGTGCCTTTTGTTATTATGTCTGTTGACCATCCGCCATCATTTAAAACCAAACAAATCAGTTACACACCATCTTTCTTTTTATTTCAGTTGAAGTTTTATTTCACATGATTTTTTCACTGCCACTTTTACTTTTCATCATTCATTATAATAACCTGAAAATGATTCCATTTTCCCTGGTTACAAGTGTTTCTAAGGTCTTTTGTTTGTCTTAGTTCCCAGAGATGAATGAAGTGAGTCGTGAAGATGAAGAAGCAGGCGGCAGGAGCTTCCTTCTCACCTTCGCCATCCAGAACGCTGGCTTGCTCACGGGTTTCTCCATCATGCTGCTTCTCACCTGCTACTCTGGGCAGATCCAGCTCGGCTAGCAGCGGACTCCTCTGGACCACCGGCAGCTGCTTCATGCTCTCGGCCCCAAAACAGTACTGACACGCTGAAAGGAAGGCCTCAGACATGTTTCTGTCTCTCTCTTTCTCTCTCTCTCTCTCCAGCTAATCACAGTTTGAAGGAGGCTGGAGGTGGCCTGCTGTGTGGCAGGCACGCACACATCTCAGTCTAAAAATGTCAACTGAACCAGTGTTTAGACTAAAAGATGAGTAAAAGACGTCAAACTCCAGTGCTGACCATGAACTGTGGTGTAATACTCATTCAGTTGCACAGCTTTCTATCTCCCAGACTAACTGATCAGCTGCTGTGGCTCGGTGTCGTCTTTTTTTCTGCGTGTTCTTCCTTTAGTGGATGTCATAGAGCCTCCCTTTGGGTGTTTAGACACTAAACACTCTGTGGCCGTAGCCTTTCCTCTGGAGGAGGGAAAAGCACAATCAGGTAACAAGCAGCTGTGTTCTGACATCCTCGACTCTTTATTCTTTAGACTTTTAAACCCCTTCCCTCTTTTTTTATTCCATACCAAAAACAAATCCTTATGGACCTAAACTGGAATTTTAATCAAGAAGAAAACTGACTTACAGCAGGACTTTCTTTGTTGTATGTGTGTTAATGTTCTTTCCTTTTTTTTTTTTCATGTGTGACAAACCTGACAAACAGTCCAACTTTTAAAGACCAAATATGGGGCAGACCATTGAGAATGGTGAAGGGCTACACAATGACGTTTTGTTTTTTGAAGGGCACATTTTATTTTCTTCCTCCTCAGTCTGGACTTGTGCTTGACATTAGAAAAATCCCTGATGGAGCCTGCATCAGTTCTGTGAATCCAGTTCGGATGCAACAAACCCAGTATCCACAGCAGCGTTTCTCCATACCTGACCGTCTGTGCCCTCCATACACAGAAATTGTTTGTTTTTTGTTTTTTTTAAATTCCTTCTATTGTACAAAAAGTGCAAATCTCTTCCCTTCACACATCTCATATGGAGTATTTTTCCAGAATTATCTAATCTTTTACAGTCTGAGCAGAACACTGTAAGCTGAATACACACGCACACTTTACCTACTAGTCTGACTATTATATAACATATATTATCATTTGTCATATATCATGAAGACAGAAAAAGTCAATTATACTGTATTCATTTTGGTTGTTAAGATTCTATTTGTCACACTATATGGCCAAAAGTAACTGGACACGTTTGTGCCGTCGCATTTATTTTGGTTTAGTTGATTATTTCCAGTCAGTTATACAGACTAACAACAGATTTACCATCCAGTTCTCAAATAATAATAATTAATACCATATTAGATGGGAAATGCAACCATGTATGAAGAGCTGCACAAAGACATGTTAGACAAAGGCTTTGACAAACTGTGGAAGAGTTATTATTAGTCTTATTCCCAAAGACACTGTCGCTGTGTCTCGTGCTCAGCGCCGCCCAAGACCAGCGTGATTTGTTTAAAGTAATACAAACAAGCCAAACAACCCCTTATTCCAGAGTAATAGTGGATGGTGCCAGACCTATGTCTACCAAAGTCTGGATGTGCAAGACTTACACAATTCAACAGAAGAAATTCCTACAAGTAGAGATGGGCAATATTGACTAAAAAAATTAATATCTGAATATATTGTAGTTGAAAGGC
>JAPQRN010000027.1:86521-97564 GCA_037367275.1 Coranthus polyacanthus
GACCTGGCCCTGGGTGTGGGTTGCCAGTGTGGGCTGGGAGGTCTGTGTGGACGAATCAGTGGTCTGAGGAGAAGCAGCGAGGGGAGGGTCACTGCTCAACGCTACAGGAGGCATCAGGGGGAAAGGAGTCAGTGTTCATGCCTTCATTTTATATTACATCAGAAAGGTGAAAAACACCTACTTCTTTTTCAGCTACCAAAGAAATGAACCATCAAGACACATTTATGGAGACAATTTCCAGCCAAAACCTTACTTGGTCTATAAATAACAGTCTTAAAAGTGATTTTCTCACAAAGGTCGAATGATATAATAACGATAGTTTGAAGCAGGGAAAAGCCCACTAATTGGTCAATATCATCTTCACCCATTTCCCAAAAACAAAATTGTGTCCTGGGGCAACGAAAGAGCCATTATTAACATCATCAGTAACACCTGTGAAAAAGTTGACATCTGTGAGAAAATCATCTGCACAAACACAGTAGAAAGATTGTGCCAAAAGCCGTGACCTTCTTTTATGGTGTTTGTAAGATGTAGGATAAATTAAAAATAAAGGTAACTAATCAGTTACTGTTACTGTGAAAAGTGTGTGGAAAAATACATCATTAAATTAGAGGTCCTAATCAAAATGTTAATGATTACCAAGGGGTTACATCTGAATTTGTTCTTTTTGATAAAAAGCTTATATGTAGAATAGAATAGAATAAAATAGAATCAGCTGACCATGCATTAGTTTGCTATTCAGGTTTTGTATTTGCAGTCCACATGGTGAATTACAGGGCATTTGTATAACATGTTTTGTGTTTTGGTTCATTTATGTTGGACATTTTTAGTCTTAAAGCTTTAAGATTTACAGACTACGGTAAGGAAAAGCCCACCTTTAGCAGGATCCGTCAACATGGGATCACTGCTGCAGCGCTGGATCCTTGTCCTCTTCCAGTGGGTCAGTGCTGGGGGCGGCTGCTGCTGTGGCTGCTGCTGGGGCAAGGCCTGTGCCATAACTGCTGATGCTGTGACCGTATGGGGGGTCAAGTCTAAGATGGATGGATGTGTTATTAAACAAATAGTTCACTAACAGTCAAAGTAGGGCTGGATTCACTTTATCGTGAAAATTTTTTTTCTTTTGTTGTTAGGATTTATTTTGTTTACAGTCTCAGTTAAAACACTTACAATGTTTTTTGTAATTTCAGACCGTGTATGTCATTGTCGTGGGGTATAAAATAACTAAAATAAAATTTTAAAAGCAGAGACATGCTCATTCATTCTGCCCCAGATCAAATTTCATGCTGTCCCTCCTGCAATTCTAGACTTTTTGGGACATTTTATAAGTCCTTAAAAATCTAAAACTAAATACAAGTATTTTTAAGTATCTGCAGGGACCTGATTATCTCTTACATAAACATGATGCTTGATTTACAGGCCTCACATATAACATGTATTTGCATTTGTGTCGATTTCTGACACAGTACAACACAAAGGTCAGTTTATATAGATGCTCAGTGGGTGCTACAGTACATACTGTAGTCATGTGTCATGTGACCAGTACTTGCCTCGAGCAGAGGTTCCCATGTCTGGTGTCGCAGTCGAGCTGGTGGTCAACTCTGTCAGAGCAACGTCTGTTTCCTGAAAAGGACAGAGAGCAGCACAATCAGACATAAAGTCAACAACAACTCCAGAATTCAGTCACAAAGAAATAATGATTATTTACATTTATTGTGATAATTATGAATATCAACTGGAAATGTTTATTGTGATAACATGTTGGCCATATCGCCCCACTCTGTCATCAAGTATAAAAAGATTTTTTGTCATTTGGTACCAAATTTTGATACCTGAACTGGATTAAATCTGTTTGTACCAAGATCTAATAAGCCCCCTCAGTCCACTTTGTGCCAGCCATTGTCACACTCTTATAATAATATAAAAGATCTCTAACATGTTTTACACTGTTGATTTGTCTACTGTCTACTGTCAACTATCTGAGTAGGATTACAGTGCTTCCTCATTTATTTATTACCTCAGCACGATTTCACTAAGATCTGGTTGCCCTTCCTTAGACCACTTTTGGTAGGTACTAACCAGTGGAACACCCAACAAGACCTGCAGCTTTGGAGATGCTTGGACCTAGTCATCCACCATCACGATGTGATCCTTGTCAAAGTTACTCAGATCCTTACACTGCCCATTTTGCTGCTTCCAGCTCATTAACGTCAAGGACTAAATGTTGACTTGCTGCCTAATATATCCACCCACTGACAGGTGTAACGAGACAATCAACGAGACAACATTATTACCACTTCACCTGTGAGAATGTTACGGCTGATCAGAGTATATGTCTATGTCTATAATGACTTTTTGTTCAAATGGATTTCATAATATTGGTATGAAAAATGTATGGTTCAGGTTCAAAGTATTAGTATTGAACTTTTTCAAATACCCAGCCTAGTCCATAGCATTAGTTATTCTACTGTTTAAACTCTTTGTAACTACTGCCTATCTCGGACACAGGACACTATTTCAAACATTTGCAATCCCAGACGCATTCTCCTGCAGTCATAATGTACAATGCCAAAAATAAATGCAATGTAGATAACTGTTGATAACTGATCCATGTGATGGATCAGTTATCTGGAGTTCTGGAGCTTTTATTGTGAAAGGTAAAAACAGTGGAAGTGGTTTTGTGCAGGTAAAGAAGAGTCATTTGACTTTTAAAATATATTTCTACTAATTGCACACTTGATGAAACATATCGAATAAAACCTTGAAGTCGTTTGATATTTGAAATATGTTTCTACTCAGTAAACTATGTTTTAAATTCCATCTTGAAACACATTCCACTGTTGAGATACCTGATTTCCAGTCAACTGGTGGAGGAGTGAGATCTGCAGTATCTCAGTCCTCCACAGTACTCGGTACTCTTACTGAATGAAACATGCTCCTACAGACACTGTATATGAATGTAGTTAAAAAATTAGAATCAGTGGTATGGTCTTTAAGTACACTTCAGTCTGGATGCCACTCCTTGGCCTTGGCTACAATATGTACTAAAAGGTGTACTTGAGTGTGTACCTGAGTGGCTGCATTAGTGGAGGTCCCAGCTACAGCCTCATAAGGAGGCGGGGGGTCCAGCGGACAGAAGACCTCCACCCCTTTGATTCGAGCCCTGTAGATGTGAGGCAGAGGGATCACACTGTCCCTAAGCATCCTGCAACGCAAAATACAAAGACCATCAATAAAGTTAGGTCTGACTGTTGCATTTTCCATTCACAGCAGCTTGGATTGAGATGATTAGACACAGCTCCACTTGGACACAACACACAGTTGTGTATTATTGCTGGAGCAAAGCCATGTGAGCAGAAATATTTGGGATGTTGAGTGTTTCTATTTTTGACCTTTACAGATATGAATGTAAATATTTTTCATATAGGTCATTATTGAAACCTCTATTTGCTGTGTCTGAATTCGACCTACTAACATTGGGCCTCATTCACAAACTGTTGTGAATTTCTTTTTAAAACACACAATTTTCACAAAGATTTTGACATTCATTAATAGCCATGTTTCCATCAAATGTCAAGAAATTTTGAAGCAAACTTCAAAAAATAATGTGAATTTGGGAACTTTTTAAAATTTTCCATAAACATTTTCTAATGTGAACCTTCAAAATGCACATTAAATAGGTTTATGGCTATGTCAAGATTACAGCAAAACCAAAACTACAAAATTTGTAGATAACTTTTGTGTGTTTTTTCTGTAGTATTTGTAGGCTTCAAAAGTAAAAGTAATGTCTAGGACAGGGGTCACCAACACGGTGCCCGCAGGCACCAGGTCGCCCCCAAGAACCACATGAGTCGCCCGCAGGCCTGTTCTAAAAATAGCACAACTCACTAGTGAGCTGCATCTAAAATTACATTTTATTCTGTTGCTATTCTTTTTAATCACACTCGCATTTATATATATTTAAAAATGACAATATCTTAAAAGTATGTTCATTATACATGACGTTTAGATAAGTTTAGGTGAACTCTGACCTACTCTAGTTCAAAGGTCAGTATTGTGCGCTTGACAAAACCAGTGCTCGTGGAGAGTAAGCTAATGGGCGCAGCGAAGATGGGCGCTGAATGCAGTTTCTTACCCCAAAAACATGGCAGAAAAAAAGAAAGAAAACTTGTCACTTTCACAACGACTGGGAGGAGGAGTTATTTTTTACGAAGGTGAAAGAAACCTGCGTGTGTCTCATTTGCAGGGCGACTGTGGCGAGGGCAAAGATGAAATGTGGAGAGACACTTCACTAAGTGTCACAAAAGCTACCATGGAAACTACCCAACGGGAAGTGCACTACGGGCACAAAAAGCCTGTGAGCTAAAGGCGGCTCTGGGTAAGCAACGAGGCCGGTGAAAAAGTCACAAAAAGCAACCGAAGCCTTGTTTACATTTTCTAATCAAGAAGAAGAAAAAGGCATTTTCATGTTTCATTTGTTGACACAGATAAGTACAGTGGTGTATGCACAGCAGCTATGAAGGTTGCCAGCCTAGTTTAGTTCAACCTATCTCTGTGAATCAGCATTTTCTGACATAAACTGGCAAAGTTGAATTAAAATATTGAAGAATTGTGTTCAATTTAAAAGTGTGTTCATGACATGTAACAGTTATAATTTGGTGCAACATAGTTCATGATTTGTTAAAAGGGTTTGTCAGTGGCTAGTGAAAATGGGACATTGTTCCTATGAAATGTAGTGATGTAAGTGATCATCTGAAAATTTAACAATTACTGAGATCAATAGAGATAAAGTGCTGAATATTGATCTGTTTCCCACCTTGTTGTCATTTCTTGATAATTATTGTGAGAAATCATTAATGTGATCAGTGAGTATCATTAATTATTACAAATAATGTGCAACTAAAGGCAAATTGAGCAAATTTGTTATTTCAGAAGAGCATATCAAACTGGTAGCCCTTCGTATGACTCAGTACCCATGAAGTAGCTCTCAGTTTCAAAAATGTTGGTGACCCCTGGTCTAGCATATGAAATGCTAGATTACTGATGAATGAAAAGGACTCGACATAACTACATAACTGACACTGTACGACACTGTGTGTGTGTGTGTGTTTTACCTGCGAGCCAAACGTGGTGTGTATGAGTAAAACGTAGAAAAATAGGAGGGAGGAGGGGCTGGGGCCACAAACTCATCTGGGTCAGGAACCAGAGCAGGCTCCTCCCCTTCTTCCACAGTGGGCCTGGCCTCATCCTATCAGAGAGTACGATGCATCAGAAATTACTTTACTTTTAAAGTCATTTTATGTTGCAGTGGAGTAGACATTTCAATGACTGATAATAAAATAACATCAGTGTTTTGGGCATTTAGACAATTTAAAACATAAAATGTTATAAACAGAGTAATATTTGTTACTTTTTGCAGTTGTAGGTGTCCTGTCAACAGTTTTACACACTCTTATCATTGTGTTCAGTGGGGAAAATGCTTTTCAGGCTGCAGGAGCTTTTGTCGAGAGTGACACCGCTGTATCCAATTCTCTTCATATATTCCATGCTTGTAAACCACAAATAATGTTTACCCATTGCTTGGTAACACTGGTGCCATGTCTCTCAATGGCTGTTGTGGTTTTGTTTGGAAAGTACTTAAGTAATCATCCTGATTTTTACTCCTATGTATCAAATATGTTTGAAAATTAATGGGGTGGCCCCAATCAGTCCAAAAGCAGTTCAAGAGAGTCAACAATCAATCTGTAAAGCCCTCTCAATACCACATAACCTGGGCTGAACATCGGGAACCACGTGCGTGGTAGCAGGCCCCCTCCCCCAAATTGTGAGGAAGGCCCAAAATCTTGCTGCAGAACTCCACAACAGGAAGGACAACAAATCACATATCTCAACAGCAGAGGTTGACTTCAAAATATATTTCAAATGAATAAACTACATAAATATATTTGAAACCCCTGTGCTAATTCTTGGAAACAAAATGAAGACAAGCTGTACTAAAATCAAAACAATCTATACTGTAAAGTATTTATTGAGTTACTGATGCTCAGTTAATTTGGGTTCATTTCCACAGTGTTTGTGTCTAGAGCTTTCATTGTGAAGGGTACAACAGTGATGATGAAGGAGCATTAAAAGTTGCTCCTGGTTCAGCCTGCGTTTTTCATTTTCGAACCCTCATAACCCTGAAAAATGCTACAGTAAAGCTCATGAAAGACAGTTTGGGCATCCCTGGTGTATATACATTTACAACAGACAGTTGTTTTGCCACATATAATTCACACGTGTTCAGTTTAATAGTGTTGCTCACATGGTGCTCTAATGCTTTTTACAGAATGGTCCATTTTGTGTTCTCATACCATGCAGGGTGTTCTTGTAGTGAAGATCTGCAGGTAGCGCAGGGCGGCTGCCATGAGGCACACAGCCGTGGTCAAGGCATTCAGAGCACACAGTGCAAACAACACCTTCTGCAAGTACAGACCAACACACATTAGAACACACATGACACAACTGTCAAAATAAAGAAAATGAACAAAATAAGCATGAAATCACAAAACAAGACTACAGGTGTGTATTTGTCTTGTGTCTTGTTGAGTTTTGTTGCATTTGTTTACATAAAGTTCATCTTGTTACATGTTTTAGGAATAATTTAAAGCCACAAATAACCATCAGGTTTCTTTAACTTTCACTCATGACCAAAAATCAGCCTTTAAACTGGAAAGAACTAATGATTTGACATTAACCGTGATAAACATTGATATGAACTAATATGAACATTTTTATCATGATAACATTTTTGATCATAATGCCCAGCCCTAGTATGGAGGTGACGTGAAGCTGTGTGATGGTGATACAGTGGTCTACCTTGAGCAGGATCCTCATGGTGCTGCAGGAGTGAGCGGGATGCAGCTCCAGCAGCTTCTCTTCAGGACATTTGGAGCTGGGAGACAGGGAGCAGCAGTAACACACATCTCCCACTTCACTCTGAAACAACACACATAAGACGCTCATGAGATGGTTCAGAGGCTACCGCTCACTTCACTTCACACAGCTTCATACATGCACTTCACCAGACCCCACATTACCACACTACTTAGTATGTCAGAAGCAGGAATAGTAAGTCTCAATACATAGTATGTCAAATGCAGTATGCCAAAATGATCACACATGCTTTGTGTTTTAACTTCATATTTCACACATTAGTAGGTTTATGTTGCATGATATTTTCAGTAATTTTGAGCTCTGACCGGAAAGTAGAATATTTGTATTTTAAAAATTGAAAGCTAAAATTGAAAAAGAGTTTTTTGTTATAAAACTCATTACTAAGTTTTACATGTAAATTATAGACTGTATAGAGGAAGTGGAGGAACCGTGATGTCATCCATTGGTTTCTGGTCATTTTGAAGCCAGTAGTTTGCATTTTGGCTGAGATCATGTTGGCTTTTTGGAGCCACAAGTGACCATATAGCAGAGCTATGGGAGCACGAGGGGTAAGGTAAAGCATGTTTTTTTTTTAAAAAATGGAAAATATTTTAGAACAGCTAAAAAAGTGTGTTGGAGTTGGTTTTGTGCTGAGAGACGATCATTTGTTAACATTGACTAATGCCATTTCTAAGATAACAATTGTCTCAGTTGCCTACATCTATGACAGTCTGTACATTGATTTCTATGTAGAGCTCAGGATGGTTTTTCAACATGTTCTGACATTTTATAGACCAAACAACTGATCGATTAAGCATGAAAATAATCTATAGATTAATCGACAATTAAGATAATCGTTAGTTTCAGCATTATTATATACACTACATGATATACAGTACTGTACAAAAGTCTTAAGCCACCTTTAACTGTGTTGTTTTTACAGGGCTGTGATAAGAATATGTATTTATTTCACAGTCTATTTATGAAGGTACAACAAGAAAATACAGACATACAGCTGTGGAAAAAAATAAGAGACCACTCCACATTTCAGACCTGAACCAACTGAAAACCTCTGAAATGAACCTGAGCTTTAAGCTACATAAAACACAAACAGCAAAGTGAAAGAGAGCATGAAAGTGTCTATCCGAGATTATTTAATATTGATTTCTGAACTCTTGCTGAATTAAATCATTATTGTTTTGTTTCAAAATGAATTATTTGGGGTATGAAAACACTTCATTTTTGTTACTTTGAGCAGTTGTTATTTTCTGGAAATACATTGTAAAACCAGTGGAAAGCCATTTTTCCACAGCTGTATGCACACAGTATTAAAAGCACATGAAAGAATCACATTTAACTGAATTTTGTCTTCCACAGACAAAAGTCAGTATTTAGTGTGATCTCTTGACCCTTGACAAAAAGTAGACCAGACAGTAAGAAACATTTGACATATGTTTAATGCAATCTGGTGTAAAACAGCAGAAGATTAGTGCAGTGCAAGACCTGTTAAGTGCAAAGAGCGGTCACAATAAGTACTTGACACTTTGGTTTGTACAAAGTGTTTTTTTCATACATTTTTGTTTTTAATGTTACATGTGACATATTTCCTCTATATTCCCGGTTGTATCTTGATTTGGAAAATGCATATGTATGGTCATTGTAACCATACATATGCAAAACAACAAACCTAATGGTAGGCGAAGACTTTCGCACAGTACTGTATATGTATATATAAATATAAATGTATAAACTAAACAGATGATATCCAGTTTAGTTCCATAGAGTGACCCAGTCAGGTTCTATATTTGCATGAAAAATGTCCCTGAGCATATACACATACACACACACACTCAAGCAGACATACACACAGAGCTCTATGTATAGAGCAGAGTGTAAAGCAGTATCCCCATCTATTTTTACACATCCAACCCCCCTCACACAAAGGACACATGGACAGAAATACAAGCAGAGAGCTGAGCGATACAGGACGGGGAACCAGGCAGAAAGGGGAAGGAAAGAAGACACAGCCGCAGGAAAGGTCAAAAGGTCACACAGAGGAGCTCTGGACTCCAGACTCATTACACTTCCTGCAGTCAAACTAACAGGAAAGTCTTCCTCTGTTTAGAGTCACATGACATGCTGTGTAACTGTATGATATCTTGAGCAAAATACTGCAAAAAACGCAGCTCAGACTATAGGATATTTCTGTCGTTTCACATGGTCACAGCCAGATTCAATGATCATAAAGACTGTGATGTCTGCTGAGATTGTGGCCAATCAGAGCTCGCTGTCTTTCATTGTCCCCAAGTTATCTGTGCCTTTTGAAGTACAAATGTAATGACTTTTAAGACCTTCTAGATACCCCTAGAAGGAAAAACTACCATGAATGCAGAAAAAAAGAAATCGACAAACTAAACTACAGGATACATTTACCAAAGACTGTGTGGATGTTGTCATTTTAAGTGTAAAGAGCGATGTCAACTTGTACACGAAACCCACACCTGTGGGTTCTCAAACGCACCATGAAGCCCACAGACTTTGCCCTACAAAGCCATGTGTAGTTTGAGTCCGGTATGATACATGCAATTGTTCATTTTGAACCGAATGGAAATTATCATTGTCATGGGATATAAACACCAGTAAAATACAACATAAAAAACTGAACAAAACATAGACATGCTCGTCCATTCTGCCCCACATCAAATTTAACACCTCTTCTCCTAAAGTTCCAGCCTTTTTTATACAGGCCAATATAATAATAATAATTTGGAGCAAGAAAATCACAATGGCTGATTTATTATCCCTGCCCCTTCCTAAAATGTTAACACTGAAAAGGCGTCATGCATGTCTGAAATTAACTCGTTCACCTTATTACAAGCAAGATAATTGTTGAACTCAACATCTAGGTCAAAGTAATTAATCAATAACTGTGGAGCTGAACATCAAACTAACTGTAAAAAGATACAAAAATGGGCATGATTTTTTTATTAATGGGCATGATATGGGCATGATATGGGCAAATGGGCATTATATTTTTATTGACAGGAAGCCAGTGAAGAGTTGACAGAACAGGGGTAATGTGGGCTGTTCTAGGTGTTCCTGTCAAAAGTCTAGCAACAGAGTTTTGAACAATTTGAAGTCTTTTAAGAACGGCCTTGTTAAAACAGGTAAAAAGAGAATTACAGTAGTCAATTCTAGACGAGATGAAAGCATGAATGATCATTTCAAGTTCAGGCTTTGACAATATTTTTCTGATTTTAGAAATATTTCTCAGATGATAAAAACAGTTTTTGGTCCACTGACGAGAGTGGGCCTCCAAGGACATGGCCTGATCAAACACAACCCCAAGGTTTCTGAGGCTGGGTTTAACCGACGAACCCAGAGCACCAAGATGGCTTTTGATCTGGGGGATCTTATAGTCAGGAGCAATGATCAGAGTCTCTTGTTTTGTTTGAATTAATCTGAAGGTAATTTGAAGAAAGACAGTTTTTGATACAAGACACACATTCCAAAAAGACAGGTAAAAAGTATAACTCTGAGTCATTGAAGGAACAATATAACTGAATCTCATCAGCGTAAAATTGATCGGACACTTTTTTAAAACCACAGATCAGCTGACCAAGAGGCATCAAGTACAACAAAAACAAAACAGGCCCCAGAACAGAACCTTGGGCAACTCCACAAGACAGGTTAGACACATCGGACATTACACTGTTGATCGCAACATTAACATACTTCCTTTTATATATGCGGAGAACCACTGGAGGACAGACCCAGAAAACCCCATCTCTGATTTAAGACGATCAACAGTGATCTACGGTATCAAATGCGGAGGTCAAGTCCAGTAGGACTAAGACTGTATAGCGACCGGAGTCTGCAGCCATCATTACGTCACTGGAGACTCTCACCAGAGCAGTTTCAGTGGAGTGCATTTTCTTAAAACCTGATTGGTATTTGTCATAGAGCTCATGTTGCTCCAAAAATTAAGTTAGCTGATTAGCTACCACTTTTCCAAGATTTTTGACACAAAGGGAATTTTGATATGAGCCTGTAGTTTTTTGGCTCCACAGGATCAAGATTTGGCTTTTTAAGAATGGGATTCACCACAGCATGTTTGAAGTAGCTGGGGAC
>JAPQRN010000027.1:105586-117633 GCA_037367275.1 Coranthus polyacanthus
AGGCTAACAGGAGAGAAGGATGACCACGAGCACAAAGGAGATGGTAAATTACATAAACTCTTTGGGAGAGGATTGATGCTAGCCCTGATGTCTTGCACTTTGTTCACAAAGAAATTTAGGAAATTATTACTGTCTTCCTGAGTGTACACAGACACATAAGGAAATGAAGGTGCAACAAGGCTCTCAATAACATCAAACAGGACTTTAGGGTTTTTCTTATTAAAAGAAACAAGATTAGTAAAATAAGATGACCGAGCCTGCTTTATCTTTCCATTTAACTCCATTATCATTTCTTTAAGGTGGAGTCTGTGCACCTCGAATTTAGTGGTTTTCCACAGACGCTCTACTTTCCTGCAACTTCTCCTGAAGCTACAAATGGCTTAATTTATCCATGGACAAGGTTTCTTGTGTGCACCTAAAGTGTTTTTAACAGGTGCTACAGAGTTCAAGACAGTCACATTTGGTCATTTGGTGACCTAAAGAAAAGACCAAATCTAAAGTGTGGCCTTTAACATGAGTAGGGCCTGAAACATGCTGAATAAAATCAAAGGAGTCCATGAGAGTGATCAGTTCTGTTGCCATAGGACAAGATGGATCATCAATGTGGAGGTTAAAATCCCCAAGGATTAGCACACTCTCCAGTGATAATTATATTTATTGTGATATACATTTTTCTTGTCTTTAGGGTTTATTTTGTTTACATTCTCAGTTAAAACACTTTATCTTTATAGTAGTTTTGAATGCTTGACATGGAAATGTTATGTCTTTTACATCTTTTTTTGTCGTGTCTTTTAAGTTGTTTTCATCTTACTACATCTTTACATCCTTTTCTTCTTGTTACATCTTTTACGAATAATTTAAAACTACAAGTTTCCTTAACTTTCACAAAATCATCCTTTAAACTCAAAGACATAATGATTTGACATATATTGTGATAATTATATATTATTTATTGTGAAAATATTTTTGTCCGTATTGTCCTGCCAGGGCCAATTGCTGAGACCTCATGTCAGTCCATTCTAATGAATGCAGTATCTCAGGAACGCCCTGAGGCAGTTTGTTCGAATTTGTGTGGGCGGCATGGTGGTGCAGTGGTTACCACTGTCACCTCACAGCAAGGAGGTCCTGGGTTCAAACCCAACACGGGCCTCTCTGTGTGGAGTTTGCATGTTCTCCCAGTGTCTCCGTGGGTTCTCTCCAGGTACTCCAGCTTCCTCCCACAGTCCAAAAACATGCACCTTAACAGGTTAGCAGGTTAATTAGTCACTCTAAATTGCCCAGGGTGTGAATGTGAGCGTGAATGGTTGTTTGTCCCCTAAATGTCAGCCCTGCGATGAACTGGCGACATGTCCAGGGTGTTCCCCACCTTCACCTGATGTCAACTGCTCCAGCCCCCCCACGACCCTCCAGAGGATTAAGCGGTTACAGAAAATGAATGAATGAATGATGAATATTTTGATGACATGAACAGATTATGATGCAAGGATAGAGGAGGCGGCTGATTGAACTTATTGAACAAAACACAGGTGATGATGAACTCACTTTAACTAAAGCTATGATTTGAGACATTCGTTTGTGAACAGAATGACTCAATGCAATGACAGAGGACATTTTTCAGTCAGAGACACAATGAGAACATCGGCCACTGACAGGTACGAGGCTCACCAGCTGGCAGTTGGTCATACTGGAAACCAACTGGGCTCCCTGGCAGCACAGGATGAATCCAGCCAGATTAAGGAGCACACACACCACAGACAGCAGGACAAACACATTGACCTGGAGATGGAGAGATGAGGGAGGGAACAGGGGACAGGTGCCGGGGGACAGGGGAGATGAAAGAAGGAAGGGAGGGAGGATGGTTATTGTGTCTAATCCTACAGACATACAGTAAAAGACAGTTTCATACGTATGATGTGATCAAATGGTAAGAAACAGCACTGAAATGTAGCACAGGAAATCACATGCAGATGCTGACATAAGGCTGATCATTAGCAATACCATGATATATTTCTATATGGTGATAATTATATTTTTTATCATGATATATATTATTCTTTTGTCTTCGGGTTTGTTTTGTTCACAGTCACAGCTAAAACACACAAATGTGTTTGTCATGAAGAAAAGTTTTAAAGCAAGTTTAACATAATTTTCATCTTGTTACATTTTTTACGCTGTTTTCATTTTGTTGTCTTTTATGTTGTTTTCACGTTACAGAACCTTTAATGTCGTTTTCATTTTGTTAATTTTTTTTTTACGTCATTTTCATCTTGTTACACTTTTTTAGGCTGTTTTCATCCTGTTAGATCTTTTACATTGTTTTTGTTTTGTTACATCTTTTACGTCATTTTCATCTTGTTACATTTTTTTTTACATTGTTTTCATTTTGTTAGCTCTTTTTACATTATTTTCGTGTTATTATGTCTTTTACATAGTTTACATCTTATTTCATCTTTTATGAATAATTTATAACCTCAAACAATTGTTTGGTTTTTTAAACCAAACATCAAAGCATCAAAAATCAGAACTCATCTCAGAACAAATCATAACTTATTTTAACACATTTGTTCAAGTGTAAAAACAAACAACAAACTAATAGATGGACACAGCAGTCGACCAGCAACTAAAGCGTCCTGTGAAAGTAATTTAAATAACGTACACTCAAACTAGGGAATCCACCAATTTGTATCACAATGATAATGATTATTAATCAAGGAGACCGATAACTGATATCTGAAACAGACATACAGTTGTAGTAAAAATTTATATCATGAAGTTCAATTTTCAAATAACTCACAACACAAAACTTGGTTGAAATGCCATCAAGCTGACTGTCACATCAAATCAAGAAAGTACAATTCAATAATATTACTTTGTCAGTTTCACATTGAAGTGGAGGGATTACACATAATAAGTACTAGTAAATAAATAAATTTTACTTTTACAACAGTTACAGCTCTGAGATAGTGATGTAGGGCTGAGTACAGATACAGAGGTGAGGTGGCTGCATCAGAGCCAGAACAGCACATTATTTAATTCTTAATGATAATGTAAAAATATTGAATATCGGATCCAATAATTAGCTAATACTCTGTCTATCCCTAGCTTAAACTGACACAGGTCTTAGGTGAACCATTTTTTAAATGGATAAAGTACAGGTGGCCCTGTCACAACAGTACATTGCTTTGCTTCCTGGTGTGTTTCTCCAAAATGTGGAGAGGCAGAACATTCAAAACTATTATAATAATTAAGGCTGTGTATTGGCAAGAATTTGACGATACATGGGTTACGATACGATATATATTGCGATACATAAGGTAAGGCAATATATTGCAATTTAAATCCAATACTAACAAACCTATCATAGTAAAAAGAACAGACCAACATATTCATAATTACTGTAGTAGCATCATAAAGAAGCAACAGAATGTAAGTAATTATTCTACAGTAAATATTATAATCAACATTTTGAAGAACTAGACATAAATGTGAAGAAATAGAAATGTGATTTTGACTCAGATTATGTGGTGTTAGTTGTATGTAAACTTACTGTATAATTAATACTATTTTGATTTGATGCCTAGACATTTTTGAGCAACAGGAGGTCGACAGCTCCACAGACAAAACATAAACTCTGACCAGAAGTAGTTAGCATACCACCACTAGCGTCCACCATCATAGAAACAGCAAATTTATCTGACTAATAATGTTACCACTGATGGCTGAATCTGTAAGAATTTGTCACGTTAGGTGGGAAGTGCAGACGACAGAGACTGGAGTTAGCACAAAAGCAAGTGTTTATTAAATGACAGACAAGATAAACAGGACAGGCAGAACAGGATGGCTGGGCGGGATAGAGGAGACTCCCAGTGGTTGGGGACAGAAGGTGGGTCAGGGTACCGGGAGGCAGACGGAGCTCAGTGACCAGAGGTAGCAGGCGAGTCAGGGTACCGGGAGGCAGGCAGGAATCAGCGGACGGGGACAGGAGAGCAGGGTCGGGATCTGGGGCACCACCATGATCAGGAGGCCAGCGGTGGAAATGGAACCCCTCGGGCGGACAATCAGGAGGCTGGCGGCGGAGATGGAACCCCTCGGGCGGACAATCAGGAGACCGGCAGAACACCCCTTGTGGAAGACGACCTGAATGTTTGCAGAGGGGTCTCTGGACTGAAGGTGACTTCAGCTCAGGAACCAGAATTATCGGCTGCAGCACAGCTGGAGAGTTGGGAGGCTGCTCGGGCTGCGGTAGCACTGGAGAGTTGGGAGGCCACTCTGGCGGCAGCTCGACAGGCGGGAGCATTGGAGAGTTGGGAGTCCCCTCCGGTGGCAGCTCGAGAGGCTTCTCCAGTGGCTCAACAGGCACTGGACAGATGAGAGGCCGCTCCGGTGACTCAACGGGCACTGAAGAGACAGGAGACTGCTAAAGGGGCGGCTCGACAGGCACTGGAGAGACAAGCGGCCGCTGGAGCACCAGAGCAGTGCCGATAGGCACTGGAGAACTGGACACTTGGAAAGCCACTCCAGCAGCGAGAGAACTGGACACTCGGAAAGCCGGTCCGGCAGCAGGGGCGGCGGTACAGGACACTCGGTAAGCCGCGCCAGGTGCGGAGGTACAGGACACTTGGGAAGCCTGGCTGACGAAGAGGCTGACAGAGCTTGGTGACCAGAGGTAGCAGGTGAGTCAGGCAGGAATCAGCGGTCGGGGACAGGAAAGCAGGGTTGGGATCTGGGACTGAAGACAGGCTCGAGGGTCAGGGGCAGGCAGGTTCTGGTACCGGAGGTCCGTCAGAAAGGAAGTGCTGGAGAGTCATCTATAGCCTATAAACAATCTGGCAGTGAGTGAAAGTGACAGGAGCTTAAATAGTGAGGAGAACCGGTGGATGGAATGACGCTGATTACTAGGAGAGGAGGATTAGCCGTTTGTTGTTTCATTAGCTGTAGCTAATATAATAGCATCAGAATGGAGCTGCGCTCTGATTTTGGCACAGTACATTTTCCAAAGTGCTTGGCCCTAGTTAATCTCTTTAGTACTTTCTTTATTAGAGAAGCCAAAATGAACCGTGGGAGCCACTCAAACTCATGAGGATTCAACCATCAGTGCATCTGCTAGTGGTAGCCACCATTATCTACTTCTTGTCTTAGCTTAGGTTGGCTTAAGATCTATGCTCAAAATGGATTACAACACTACTCCCCAGCGGTCAGGAGTTTAAACATGGCACACAATTAACTGTCTGCTGCAAATCTTTGCATTTAAAATGTTAATTGAAAAAAATTTATATGGTGTTTTTTGTGTATCGACATAATATCACAAAAAAAAACAACAACAAGCAAAAAAACATAATATCGTGATATTTAAGTGTATCAATATTTTCTTACACCCCTAATAACAACAGGAACAGAAGAGATCAGCGGCGTCGCCACCTCAGGGACAGGAGCGGGAGAGGACACTAGGGCAGTACCTTGGGGACTGGAGTGGGAGAGGACACCAGCGGTGGCACCTCTAGTCCCAGTTCAAGTGAACTGCTTGTCCTATCTCTGTCTACCCTCATGTGTTCTTGTTGCACACAACACCTAGACTGTATAGAATTAGTGGACGGAGCCATCGTCACCCATTACTTCCATTTTGAAATTAGTAGTTTGCATTTTGTCCGTCACCATGTTGGCTCCAAAAAGCCAACATGGTGACGGACATGTTGGGAAGAGGGAGGGGTGATGAGTGAACTAACTAGATCAACCCATAGTGGATTTTTAAAGATCAATATAATAACAGTTTTGAGCAGAAAAAAGCTGATAACCAATCCACTGGCTTATTTCATCCCCACCCAATTAAAAGCAATGACACCAAAATGACTCCTAGAAAAATTTTTTAGACTTTGTATTTTTAGAGAGTTCAATGTAAGTCTATGGGAGCCAGGTCTTATTGGAGCACAGTAGAAATGTCCACATTTTTGGTCATAAGCAGAAACACATCTACTTTTAAACATTATGACAGAGGATATCAACACAGTTTTGGATAGAAGGAAATTTCACAGTGCCGACCATTTCAAGAAGGTGTTTGAAGAATTGAAAGAGGGAGGCTGAGGGAGGCTGCAACTGCTGAAGGTGAAAACCTGGGCATGGGAGGAGTGAGACCATGGAACACAACTTTCAGACAGCCTTGAAAAGATTCTGGCAAACCGTCAGGTGTCTCAGGAGGGGAAAGCAGTGTTTCACGCGCACTGTTTACAGTGTGGATGGGGCCCTGATGACCTCAATGTTGTTAGACAGTGGAAGAAATACTTTGAGGTTCTCCTCAAGCCAACTTATATGCCTTCTGCAGAGGAAGCAGAGCCTGGGGACTCAGAGGAGGACTCGCTTATCACTGTGGCTGAGGTCTCCGAGGCAGTTAGGAAACTCCTTGGTGGCCGGGCTCGGGGGTGGATGAGATCTGCCCTGAGTTCCTCAAGGCTCTGGATGTTGTGGAGCTGTCTTGTTTGGCACACCTACTCAATGTCATGTGGAGGTCGAGGACAGTGCCTCTGGCTTAGCAGACCAGGGTGGTGGTTCCTCTTTTCAAAAAGATTGACCAGAGGGGGTACTCCAACTATAGGGGGATCACACTCCTCAGCCTTCCCAGGAAGGTCTATGCCAGGGTACTGGAGAGGAGAGTCCAGCAGATAGTCGAACCTCAGACTCACAAAGAATAATGCATATTCCGTCATGTTCGTTGAACACTGGACCAGCTCTTTACCCTCTATAGGGTGCTGGAGGGTGCATTGGAGTTTGCTCATCCAGTCTACATGTGCTTTCTGGACTTGGAGAAGGCATTTGATCATGTCCCTTGTGGTGTCCTGCGGGGGGTGCTTCGGGAGTATGGGGTCTGTGGCCCGCTGCTACAGACCATTTGGTCCCCGTATGACCAGAGTCAGAGCTTGGTTAGCTTTGCCAGCAGTAAGTCATACTCGTTCCTGGTGTGGGTTGGACTCTGCCAGGGCCGCTCTTTGTCACTGATTCTGATTATTTTTATGGACAGAATTTCTAGGTGCAGCCAGAGTATGGAGGGTGTCCAGTTTGGTGATCTCAGGATCGTATCCCTGCTTTTTGCAGATGATGTGGTCCTGTTGGCTTCATCCAGCTGAGACCACCAGCTCAAACTGGGATCCTTTGCAGCTGAGTGTGAAGCAGGTGGGATGAGGATCAGCGCCTCCAAATCTGAGGCCATGGTTATCAGTCAGAAAAGGGTGGAGTTCAGGTTGGGAATGAGTGAGTGTTTACAAACAAGTGGAGGACATTAAGTATCTTGGAATCTTCTTCATGAGTCAGTGGAGAATGGAATGGGAGATAAAGGAATGGCATCGGCAGTGATGTGGATGTTGTACCAGTCCGTTGTGGTACAGTGACCTTAATTTACCGGTTGATATATGTTCCTACCCTCACCTATGGTCATGAGCTTTGGGTAGAGACCGAAAGAACAAGATCGCGGATAGAAGTGGCCAAGATAAGTTTCCTCCGCAGGGTGTCTGGACTCTCCCACAGAGACAGGGTGAGAAGCTAAGCCATCCAGGGGGAGCTCAGAGTAGAGCAGCTTATAAGGGATACTATTGTTTTTGGAATAAGGGCAAAAACTGGAATTTTTTGTGCATGCAAATGTAGTCTTTGTAGTGAGTGCAAGCACTAGAGCGAATGAAAAATATGTCCTACCAGCAGCAGCATGGGCCTTCTCCATGTTGTGAGGCCTACGATGCCTGACAGAATCACCTGGAAACACATGGAGGAAAATTAAAGTCTGTGTGTGGATCTGTAAACTGGGAATTTTGACAACTCTCATAATATTAAGCATTTTTCTCATAAAAAATGTTTTTCTTGTAATATTCTCATTATAGAATAATTAGAATATTTTTCTCCAAATATTTCAACTTTTTTCTCATAATATCACAACTTTTTTCTTGAAACTTTCTTCTTAAAACATCTTTTTTTTCTCTCCACTGTGTATACATGCGTGTTGCTTTTCTCCACATTCTTCCATGATGAAGGCAGCTTTGATGCTGTGTAAATAGTGCTTCAATGACTGTTGTAATTTTTAGCAGGTAACAGTTCAGCTGCTCAGTCCACTTTAGTTCGATTGCTAGTAGTGCACTAGCATAGTTTGTAAAGGTAAATGAAAAGCCACTGTCAGAGTTATTTGCTTGCATTGTGAAGTACTTCGCCTGCTGCCAAATTGGAACTAAACAACAACTGTTTTCATCTTCTTCCAAATGTCACACAGTGGAACACAATCATGTAATGTCATCTCAGTCTGTTTATTATTCATTTACAGCTGCTCATACTTAGTATATAGACCAGAATAGTCTATTTAGTTTTTTATGTTTGTGTTTCTTTGTACTTTATTTGACAGGGACAACATGTGAACATTGTAACATTTAAATAAAATGAAACCCATGTATAGGACTTGTAGTTGTGGCTCATTTGCAGACTTTGTCCCTTTCACCAACAACACTAATACAAACATAAAAACTAAAAGTACAACAAACAGCCATGAAGACCAACAATGAACAAACACAGAGTAAGTATGTTCAAAACAAAAAGAAAAAAATGACTAGATAGATTTGCCTTTGTTTAGGCCACAGCTTTTCTCCAGTATTGAAAACTTAAAAAATCTGTTGTTTTTATTACTGACAATCACATTTACTGAAGCACATGGCATTGACTAAAAAAGTAAATAATTAAAACATAGAGCTGGGTGATCGACCAAAAATGTTCTCATGATAAACATTTTCATATCAGTCCATATTGAGAATTATCACAATAAATGTCAAATCATTATTTCTTTCCAGTTTAAATACTGAGTTTTGGTCCTGAGTAAACGTTGAAGAAACCAGATGATTATTTGTAGTTTTAATTTATTTGTAGAAGATGCAACAAGACAAGGCAACATAAAAGAAACCAACAAGATGAAAACAAAGTAAAAGGCAACAAGATGTAATATTTTTGGCCATATTGCTTACACCTCATTGCGTGTTAACAAAATCAATTGTTTTTCACTTTTCTACTTAACTGTATGGGAATAACTGTATGGATTTTATTGCTAAAATGCCTCCATGTTGGACACACATTGCTGTTTTCTCAGTGAATTTCTGGCCCTGTTTAGATTGTGTGTTTCTCTTCTGTTACTACACACATGCAGCCCCTGCTCTTCCAGATGAGTAGCCTCTCTCCTCTCTGCTATGTTTTGTCAGTACTGCAGGCCTACACTGCTACAGTCCATCAACTTCCTTTTTGCCTGCTACCAAACTCACTGCCATACCATCCTGCTGGTTAGACTGAAATACTGGCGTGATCCAGCAGAGCTGAAGTGGAAAGTGATAGGATTTATCCTTTAATTGATAGTGAAATATATTAAGAGTAGAGAGGGGAACCCCTGGAGGTAGAGCAGGGGATGTAATCTCCTCTGAAGGCTGGAGGAGCAGCACACTGGCACACTCTGCACAGAAACACAGCGCAACACTCACTTCAAACAACAACTCATGGACTACTGCCATATTATCTAACTGATGATACACTCTTCACTCTTCAACCTATTCATATTTGAAAGATGGGACATATTAGCATGTCTGACATTTTTACCATGCTAAAGGAACAGCCCAACATTTTGGGATATGTTTTGTTTGTTTCATTTGACCTCAGTATGTTGCAGAGGTCTTAAAGTAGAACTAGTTGATAGTTTTTCTTGCTGTCATTAGCAAAAATTCCAATAATTACCTTTTAGCATATTGTAATTTAAGTGGACTGACAAAACAGGTAGGGGGTTAAATATGTGTCGACAGCTGTAATTACCAGTTGCTGTTCAGATTCAGTCCGAATGAGTCCACTGCTCTACTTCACGGCTCCACACAGAAGACTGGAAAAGTGGTTTCATTTTTCAGCTGATTTCAGCTCCTGCAACTTCAAGGTGCCAACAGACTGAGATTTCAACAGTCTCATAAGTTTTATGCAGCCACACTGTGCAACATAGATCTTATAAGTTTGGGTACGACTATATGCCGCTTTTCCATTGATGGTATCAGCTCAACTAAGCTCGACTCAACACGGCATTATTCCATTAGGTGAGAGCAGGTACCACCAGGTAGCATCAGATGCTATTTCTAGTATCACCTTCACTGAGGTTCCACATGAGCCAAAGTGATACTAAACATGATGTAAAATCATGCAGATCACAGATTGGTCAATCCAGAATCGTCACTGCGTTATTACGTATGTGTGTCATCATGTCATATCATCACCAAGCCAAGCCAGTGGGAAATAAAAATACAAAAATTAGAGCAAATTTTCATGTAGGATCTATCTTGATAAATCAACCACAGATTTGAGTCTAAACAACTATATTCTTGCCTGAAAAAATCTTAAATATAACATTTTTATTTTGGAAATTCTATCTTAATGTTTTAAGTTTCCTGCTCCGTCACTGTTGCGTTGCTCGTAGCTACAGTTGCACTGAAGATGACATCGTAATATGTTTACGTAGTGTTGCTATGATGACCAGTCGTGCTGAGGTAGTACTATACCTGCAATGGAATGCAGCGTCCTGGTGCCAAAAACAAGCCAAGTTGAGTAAAGTCAAGACGAGTTGAGCTGAGCTGATACCGTCAGTGCAAAAGCAGCATTAGACTGTATATAAAAAGTGGACATAGTCACCATGACATCACCCATTGATTTGTAGACTGTCATTTTAAAGCCTTGAGTTTGGCATTTTGGCCATCACTATCTTGTTTTTTTGGAATCAGAAGTGACCATATTTGGACAAAAGGGTGGGGCTGGGGAAGAGCGAGGGGTGAAACTCACCAACTTAACACTAAGTGAAAACACCAACCACACCAATTAACACTGTCACCACCAAGTAATTTCAGTAATTTCCAATAAGGCTGTACAATTAAAATCACAATATTAGTCTGAGCAATTATATAATCACAAAAGGTCCAGGTTGATGAGGGTTTGGGGTGATCTAACTGCAGAGCATAACACAATCAATCAATTTTGGATTTAGTGACACTGTGTAAAACTGAAAAAAATGAAGACTCTTGAAAGACTCTTCATTTTTATACTAGTTTAAATTTGTATGTTTGGTTTAAAAAAATAGATATTTCTAAATGAGTATTCTGTGCATTTTCCTCAATAACCAAGCAAATCAACTCAAATGGAAATCACAATATTGTCCAAAATAACTGCAATATGACTTTTTCACCAAATCGTGTAGCCCTAGCTTCTAACATTAACTTAGCTAAAAGATAAATATATTTAATGTATAATTAAGTACTGGTAAACTTCATGTCAGAATCCTCTGATGGTCTTGTTAGTGTAACTTCTCAACCACAACTAAAGTAAAACTGTTAATCAGGAAGAAATGTCAGCTTTCAAAGATTTCAAATTCCGACTCAGCAGGTGAGCAGCTGTCAATCAAAGCCCACACAGCAGACACAGACGACACCCAGCTGTCACTCAAAGCAGCCACGCCCTTAATAATGCATCACTTTAAACCTTAATACAATATCGGTCTGATATCGGTATTGGCAGATAATAGCCTATAAAAATTATTATCAGCATCAGCAGATATGAACATTTCTGCCGGTATTCCTGGCCGATATGGTGATGTATTAACTATGCACACGTGACAACCCGTGAACGACTGTTTTACTTTACTGTTAACATGGAACTGTCATATAAATTATTGTCCTTCCTCCCTCTATTGCTTCAAGTTGAAATAATTTCCTGATTTTTCAAGAGTGAATGCATTTGTAAAATGATACATTTATGGTAAAATCACATGCTGTTCGTCTTGTTTTATGTCCGCATCTACAACAGGTAAGAGTAATAGGTTAATTCTGGAGTAGGAGAGTTGGTGTTCTTCTTGTCAATTAAATAAAAACAGATGTGTATATACTGTATACAGTTGTATACATACATAAAGAAAGAGCATTGAAGCAATTTACAGGAATTGAAATTATGTTTGATCTCCAACTCAACCAAATGCAGTTTACTTACATTTGACCTTTGCTGAACTGGAGTTCAGAGGAGTT
>JAPQRN010000027.1:117733-138262 GCA_037367275.1 Coranthus polyacanthus
GCCCTAGATCACACACACACACACACACACACACACACACACACACACACACACACACACACACACACATACTGATGGAAGAAAATACCCTGTTTGCCTTTGGTGCGTGTGAACTAAACTCTTGTCTGTTTTTTTTTTGGTTTTTTTGTTTTGTTTTTTTACAATGTTTGATGATTATTTACTCCTTGGTGTACTGTTTGGGGAATAATTGAGCAAACAATTGTAGGCTTAAATGAGTAGAGGGGTTCTCCTGCAGCCAAGATAGATGTACACAGTGCAAAGATTACCGTCTGAGCTGTCGGTGGTAGGATAGTAACAGCTGTGTGTATTCTGTTCTGTGTGAGTCTCTCCTTATTGATTACATGTCTTTAGATAGCTACATTAAAGTCTTGTGGATAATGCAGCACAAGGCCAATGCTAATTTCCCTCTGAATGCCCCCAGCAAGCTTTCTCAGGCCATGTGAAATGCATCACAAAGAAAGAGGAAGCTTGTGGTGTGTATGTGTTGTGCGTCTCACTCAGACTCCAGACTTTGTCATAGTTTACCAGTTGTTGTCGTTTCTTGAGAAGAAGCAGTCATAAACCAGGAGAGGATTAGTCTTAATTGGCCCCTAGTGTCCTGTGCATCATGACAGTCAGTATAGCACACAGACCATAGTCTATACATACACAGTGTAGTATGCACATGTGTTTTTGTGTACTCTGTAATATTCAATATCCAAACAAATGTGCTTATTATGTGTGCAAGTCAGATATTGGATTACAGTGAGTGCATACATTTATCCTGGATGGAGGATAAAGCCCTTTTTTTATTGTTAAAAAATATTAGTTACTACAGTGTCATGTTAGAGAATAATTTTTAACAATTTAAATGCTCCTGTGTATGTCGAGCATGTGATGGACCAATCAGTTGTAGGTTTTAGGTGTTTAATGGGATTGATTTCTAATAAGAGAAATGGAGATTAATGTCTGGTGAATATACCTCATACCTCAGGAACAGCTCCAGTGCTCCTTGGTGTTGATACTACACTCTGTGAAATCTGGACTAATAGAGGATGAACACCATTCTTACAAAAGATATTCCCTTAATTGGTGTTGCGATGATGGAGGTTGTGTAACACGTTGGTCCAAAATCTCCTGTAGGTGTTCAGTTGGGTTGAGATCTGGGGACTGTGAAGGCCATAGCACATGATTCACATAATTTTCATCAAACCATTCAGTCAGACCTCATGTCTTATGGATGGGGGCATCATCATCCTGGAATACACCACTCCCATCAGGTTTTTCCTGAAATTTGCCACCTGTCTGTAGCTTCTTAAGGTGTCACTGTTATTTCAGAACTAATTTATTAAGGTTGGAAAAAAAAAAAAAAATCAAATGAGTAATGTGCCATTTTGAAAAATTTTAGCCTTTGTCTTTGGCCTTTATGAGCTACTCATAAAATGGTCATCTTCACCAACTAGGAATCACTTTTACTTTGTTATATATTCCCTGATTTATTTGTTTTTTTGTTACCTCTGTCCCCATGCCCAACTAATAGTTTCTTAATTTGAAAGTAGCATACTTGGAATCATATTTTGAAAGTTGAAGAAAAACTAAATTATAAAGCTGGGTGATAAATCGAATTAATTCGATTCATTTTAGTTTTTGGACGATGTGAAAAATGCCTAAATTGCCAAAATCGAGATTATTCCTCCTCTGCTGTCACTCAAGCGCCAGCATCAGCAGTTCACTGTTCAGTGCTTCATAGACTGTGTCGGCTGCAAACGTCCAGCAGCACCGAGATCAAATAGTAGCTAATTGTCATCTGCTTACATGTATACTGTACAGTGGTCAGTCACGGCCCTCAGACGGTGCCACTGAGGAAACTGAGGCATATGTAAAGTCTAACTGAAAATATGAAAATATTGTGGTGAGAAGTGATGGTCTTCAGCTCAGTGACCATTAAACTCACACAGGTCTGGATATGCGGGACTACTCGTGTTGTTATGGCATTGCTAATCCATCATGAAGGTAATTAAGTAAGTGATCGTGTACAACAAACCGGTCATTATAGCGAAATAAACCCTGACAGGGTGATGCAGTACCCTGAAGTGGGGTATGAGAGAACAGAGACAACTTAACATAGCACAATGTTTAGCAAAACAGTTAAGCTAATGTCTGTAAATTGTTGATACAGTTAACTGGGTCTTCCCGACACGCAGACTCGGATACTACAATAGTTTTTACACTCATAAATAACATGCACAGTTACTTTAGCAAAACACATACTGCATGGTCGGATACTGCAGCAGACTTCAGAGAACAGAAGTCCATTCAGGTCTGAACTCCTTTTAGGTTTTAAGTCCATTGTTGTGAGTTTACAGCAGCAGAAAAACATGTTCCAGGCAGTGGCAGCAGGTTAAAGTGGATGAACTGAACACTTACCGACAGAATCTAAAAAAACACTATAAACTGACTTACAATACATACATACAATACATAACAACACCAATGCAAAGTTTTCTTTAAAATACTGTGGGTAGATATTTTTTTAATAAATAATGCACATTGACAATCCTTGCAAGTGCTGCTATTGTGTTATTGTTTGTTCATATTACACATATGCAGCATATAGTTTTAATAAAACTGTTTTTGAGTCATGAAAAAAATTGGATTAAAATCGTGAATCATCCATCATCCTGAAAAAAAGAAAGATTGAAAAGATTTTATTTTTTGGCCATATTGCCAACCCCACTAGATTATATAAAAACTGTAATATCAATGCTTTCTGTTTTATTCTAAATGGCGCATAAAATATCAAGTTATCATCTTTCTGTTTACCTCAGTGTTTATCACAACTTATCATAATTGCCAAAGTTAATGGCCGCTCACCGTGCTTAGACATACATAATGTCAGCTATGTGCCCTGAAGATTAATTTTTAATGGTGCCCACTGCTGTGGGTAATACACGTCCACCCCCCTTTTTCTTGTCTGGATGGTATGTTCCTCTCGGTGTGATAGCTATAGCCGCCCCATACACTTCATCCTCCCTCCCCTCCTTCCTAAGCCCTAAGCTCCCTCCCCACCCACACGGTGTCAGGGGGGAATCAGCTGTGCCAGTCCCGGCAGGCCACACACACACACACAGCGCTGGAGCTGGCGAACAAAGCCCCTGGCACTGCCAGTGAAGACGAGCCATGCCTCGGTGCTTAGCCTCTCCTCTTCTCATGCTGCTGTGAGGGGCAGGCATGACACTTGCTGCCTTTTCTCCTCAGAAAGACCACAGTTTTGGGGGAAGAGGAGTCTGTGTTTGGCTCCGTGGAATATTTTTCTTTCTTTTGCCGCTGAGGAATTAAGATGCTGGCGGAGCACAGAGAGAACAGCAGGTAGGGAAAATGAAAAGATGGGTGCTGAGCTCGTCTCTGCGGTGACCGGAGGTTTGTTTACTGTTTCTGCCAAGCCTGACCTTGGTGAATGTAGAAAATGTGTTATTGTTAATGTGAACGCATTGTCACTCAGTGACTGTATCAGAGGCATTTACATGTCTATTTGTCATTTTAGCTGGTTGATACATGCTTACATCTTGAGTGACTTAGCGCAGTTGTGTAAGAGGTTTTTATCATCATCTTTACCACAAACCAGCAGCGAGGGATGCAACAGTCAGAGCTGCTGGGTATGTAACTAAATACCCTGCTGCCTCGAGAGCCATCATACATTAGATAGATAAAAAAAGAAACAAGGACTTGCTTTGGCTGCATGTTAACTTGTACAGTTATTCTGTTTGGTCAACATCTGGTTTCTTTTGTTTAATGTAGTATTGGTAATATTTTCTCTTCCGGCTGCAGTATGATACTTTACTTTATCCTCTTGCTATATGTAATGTGCAAAGAAATAAACTAAACTAAACTACTTTTTCAATACCAATTGTCCATTTCTTAGAAAAAGACAAAAACAAAATTACACATTATTTTACAAACCTTTAGTTTTATTTTTCAGCTCCTAGGCATTTTTGAGAACCCAAAGCACTTTCATTAGGTAAAAAGTAAACCTAATTAATACAACTTGAAGTTGTCTCTTAACATAATATGAATAATTACAAAAATGCATAAAAGCAATGCTTAAGTGCTACATGCACTGACATGTGAAATTTACTCTTTAGGTATTGACATTTGGTATTGAATGACAAGACACTTTTTGATACTTTTACTACAATTCAGTCACTGCCCTTAAACCCTTCAACTTAAACTATATAACTTAAACTGGCAGACAAAAGGCACAGTTAATGGTTGATATACAGTACACTACACATACTACACATTTGGTAGTGCAGTTATGAAGAATTTTTTCCGGAGCTGATAATGGCAGTAACTAAGGAGTGTGATATTTTGCTTTGTTATTTCCTCTCTTGAGAGTGGCACATGCAAATTAAAAACAACAATTAATTTAAGTCTTTATTTTATTTGTTGGTGGTATCAAATAGAAATTTGTATAGGGGCAAGTAAAAATTGACTTTAGACAAGTAGATTTCTGGAAATGTTGATATTGAACCCTGTTCTGTTTTCTAAAATTTTGAATTTCTAAAAATAAATCGATAGCAGATCATACTGGCATTTGGAGCAGTCAGCCAGTGCTGCCAAAATGTACTATGTGGGAGAGTGGACTCGAGCGAGCTTGATGTTGTCAAAAGCAAGACAGAGCTTCATCTGCGCCCGGAACGGCGTCCAGGGTTTGGTGTTAATGGATTCGTTTGAGCTACTTCACAACTGCTACAGTCTTCGGGCAATTATTGAGCAAAAAATCTGAAAGAAGTCTAGAAATGTGAATCTGGAAGTACAGTACGATGTGTGATAACAAATAGTCAATATAAAAATTGGGTTTATCATGATTTTTATCTGCAGGTTTGGATGTTTACAGCCACCAGCTTTGCCACTTTATCATCCTGTTACCTTGGATACATTTTAATATGATTTAATATAACCAACATAAAAAGAAGTGAGAGAATAGTTGCTCTTAAAATTCTAATTGTCAGCTCTCTAGAAACAAGAAAAGCATATTTCTCTGCTCTACATATTGACTACTAGTCAGAATAGATACTACAGATCCTCATGAACCATTTACATTGTTTTTTTAATTCCACAACAAGTGATACAATTTGCCACTCACAGTTCAAATTTAAATTTACCAGCTTTTGGCCTATGGTTGGTGGTAATTGTCCATGAAGATGACACCCCAGGCATTGTTTGCTGCAGCCTAAATAGACATCCAATGAGGAAGCTGTCAACTCCGGTCCTGTCCGGACTTGTTTGGCAATAGATCATTTCCTGTCCTTCTGGCTCTAGTTATACTTGTTCAGGCCAATGCTTTAGCTGTTAATAAAATGGCAGATAGAAGCTGCTTGACTGGAAGTGGGCTTATAATGATTTTTGAATGTGTAAGACTGGCAGACAAGGTTTACTTGCTTAGCAGGTTTCTCAGGTTCTTGTTATCTTCTGTACATTTGATGTGATTCAATTTGTAAAACTTCATAGATGAAGACAGGTTAAAGCTTTGCCATTTAAGACAGGAAGTGGTATGTGCCACAGTGCTTTACAGTTCACCTCCCACAAACAGCATTTGGGTAGTGCTTAGAGTGAATTTGCCCCCCTTCCTTTCTACATAACAATGATTTTTTTTTCCAATTTGCATTTTGTTTGTTTTTATCTAACTCCTGTCAACCCAGCCTTTTCTTCTCAGTGGAGTCCCAGCTTCCACCTACCTCTTTAAAAACTGTCAGACAGGAGACATTTCTGTGATTACATCACTTTCTCCAGAGAAACAACCACACAAGCCTTTGAAGAGTTGGGCTTTTCCAGGGCACTGGCTGCCTTCATCTCCCAGGAGTTAGTGCTAACTCTGTAAGACGTTCACTGAAGCTGGCGTCCATTTAAAGAGAACGCTTTGAAAAAGACTGCAGGGCCAAGAAAGCAAACTCAGTTCCTCACTGCCCAGGAGTTGACGAACCATTGATGCCATTTACTCATTTTCTTCAGTTCAGCCAAATCATAATGTGGTTTTGTGCAGTTTTCATTAAACAAGACTTGGTCATAGCTACAGCATGGCATGAAAAATCAAGGAGGCAGGGTTCAACATTAATAATCATAATGTATTTTTCACTTGCCCTGTCAGCCCATACAAAAATACTTTTTATAGTAATGTTTTTTTTATCAGTTAGCAAATGACAACAAAGACTAAAGTTACTTGTCATGTTTAATCTGCTCTGCTGTGTTTAGTTTTTTTTTTTACCACTTACTTGATTTACGTGAGTTCCTAGATTTACTAACCTGATGTGGCATTTTACTTGCCCCGGCCAACTGGGCGGTCCTTATTGTAGCCCTGTTCTGTAGTTTAGGGCTGTAAAAAGGATCATTAGGGTTCTAAGCAACAATGTGTTGGAAACGAAATGGAAATGTGCCTTGTATGAGTTGCATTTGGCAATCCCTAAATTGAATGGAGGTGCTCCACGACTTGGCTTGCCATGGCTTTGGGTCTGAATTGCATGGGTGTGCTTGGAGCCCATTATACTTGCTTGCATTTCTAGTTAGCTTTATGTTGCTAGTCACTTTGTGCAATAATGGCACTCTGGTTTTCTGTTCCTTATCAAAGCACTAATGATGATACATGTGGAGTGAGCCAACTGCTTGTACTTCTCAACTGGATGTTCAAAACTGAGTCAGTGGCCAGAATGATCTAGACTTATTTTTTGTGAATAAAAGGATAGAAAACTAGTGTTCTCTGTTTGATTTTAGTGTGAAAGATAGATACACATGCTCATCCATTCTCTCAGAAAAGGCTGCCTCATATATCTGAAGAAGTGCCAAAGGTGTGGGCATCTTGTTTTTCCTGGCTGTGTTTCAGATCTGAAATTAAAAATGGATCAGGCTAATTTAGAGAATGCAAGAAATAAAGCAGCTGATATATAACCAACATTTTATATTCAACACTTAATGTAGAGCCACCTATAACATTAACTAGTAAAAATTAGCTGTTAATTCTAATTGTTCTGAAAATGTTTATGAAAGTTAAATGAAAAGCTGATGACAGATATAAAAATGTTATGAAATAATAAAAGAAAACAGATAAATGATCAGCTAGCTTGAACCCAGAACAGAGCCATATTTGTGATGAACTGCACGGTGAAGAGAGAAGTGTTGAACTATAAAACACAGGACCTATAACAAGTACACTTAGGGTTTCCTTAACTAAATATTGTACACAACTGTGCAAATACACTGTTACCACAGCCACTTCTCTCAGTTCACTCCTTTGCAAGCTCATCTGTGATCTGTCTTGTTTCTGCAGTAAAGATTTTGCAAAACGATCTGAACTCCTCTGAAAATGGTCATGACTTCACAGCAGCACCACACCTTGTTACACAAATGCCTGCATGTTAAAGATGATTAACCAAATACTTTTTGTGCTCTGTAAATCACTATAAATTACTTTAAACGTGTTAGCCTAGCAACATTAATGCTACAACCCATGATGCAACGCTCTCTATAACATACATTGATATTCTGTGCATTTTAAATGAATGTGTGTCTGTGAGAGACATTGAACTGTAGTAGAGAGAAAAGAAAAGTGAAACTCTTACTCCTGTGGCTTAAACACATTACCTTTTAAACAGTTTTTCTGTTGGATTTACAAAAAAATCTAGCTACATTACATTGTGATAATGAGCATATATGAAATCAACAAGTTTTTACTGGATAATCTCTAGTTTTTAGAGCATGTGCTCTTATTTTGAAGGACATAAATTCTCCCTAAATTCTCCACATGATGTGCTGACAGCAAATTTTATAGAGAGAAGCTAAAAACAAGCTAAAACTCTTCACATATTAACAGGGAAAAGAGTTTGAAGAGGACAAAGATAATGCACAATAGCGCTCTTTTCCCAACCCTGACATTATTTTATTGGTAGTTAGTAGACTCATTGACAGTTAAATCTACCCCTCTCTCCATCATCTCCTTGGGTGCATGTTGCCACAGCTCTTCACTTCACCAAATTAAAAGCTCTAGAGTCGTGTAATGTGACCTCTTGATACAGTATTTCATACAATTCTGAAGCAGCAATGGTAATTATCCCATAGTGGTGGGCCGCTGCTGCTAAATGTATATAAAGGAAACCCTGGCCATTTACTATATCCCACATGAACAAACCACAATACATCAAATATATTTGAGACACTAAACATACTTTGTACTAAATATGACCAATTCTACTTAAAGCGGCAATATAAATAAAGGCCTGCCTCCAATACAAAAGTCTCTTTCAAGTAAAAGCCTGGCATCTTCTGCAGCTAATGTAAATAAAGGCTATTTATATTTACTACATCTAACACATTTACTATTTGAGGAAATACAGTATGAATAGAGTACCTCCTCTGAGACGAGACTTAAGAAAGATAATCATTTCAGGTGAGGCTGTACTCTGTCATGGGATAATAATCAATTAGAAATGAACCAAGACGGCTTATACTTGTACACTCAGATTGAAGTCTTATATTTTTATTTTTCTCTGCTATGCCAGGTAAGGAGCTTAGTGCGTATGTCGGAGGTACAAACAGAACCATAAGTGATGTGTCCCAGACCTACAGTTTGTGGTTTTGTTACACTCTTTGCTTACCAAGTAGGTGGAGTGATTTGTAATCCGGTATTTGTCTGCAGATCACTGCCTTCCCTTTTGTTGATTTTCCAGCTCTGCCTTATGCTGAGTCGTATGACATGTGTTTGCCCCAGTTTGTGGTCCCGAGCCCACTGTGCTCTGACTCTACCATCCTCCCAGTGCTGCTGTCTGCCTCGGTGACTCTGTGGTGCATAGGACCTGGTGCAGCACTGTGAACAGTCAGCATTGTTCAGAGATAAATGCTAGCTTTGATCTGCATCAGGGTTACATTACAGTGGAGAAGATAGCAGGGCTTTTTTAGCCACTGCTTAAAGGACAGTGCTGTTTTATTATAGCTTAGATTTTTGATTTTGTATCCTTGGCTCAGTTTAGTTAGTAAATATATTGTATTACAGTGTAACAACAGTTTCCCTGTATAATATATAATGTAGAATATTTACTGTGTGACAGTGTCATAAATAATATATTAATATAAACTGCTATCAAAGGATGTTCATTTTTCATTATACTGGCAGAGGTAGCTTACATCTGCAGATAACATTGTTTTCACCAAAGTAAACTCTGAGAGATTTGATTGAAACTGCCTCACATGAGACTTGAGTTAAAAACAAATTCAAAACAGTACAATTAACATTTTTTCAGAACAGAAGCTTTGACGTTGCAAAAGAGAACAGTAACACTGTCAAAATAAAATATAGTGTGCAAAATGGCAATATCTCTGAATCAAGTAGCTCCAGTTTAAGTTTTACTGGTTTTAAACATAGACTGTATAAAAGATGGATGTTGAAACACCATTACCTCCCACTGTGTAATGGCAGCAAAACACGGGAGCTTCCATGTTGCCTGTAAGACGCAATTTGGAGACAGAGTCTGCGCAGTAGAGAAACGGGGCCATCATGTGCACTGGCTGGTCAGCTGCCTGATTGGTCCTGCCCATGCGTCTGACTGATTTGGGACTGCAACTCGTCAGTACAGCTGTCAATCACCCATTTTGATAACAATCAATAATCAGATAGAGTGGAGAAGTCTTTTTTTTATCCTGTTCGAATTGTGCCACTATTTTCACATATGATGTTTAGTGTGAATTGGCTCAGTGGACTGAATCTCTCGTCTCAACACCAGAACGACTGTTACCTTGACATGTTTCACCTTGTTCTTCGAGAGGGAGATGAAAAAGTATTAAAAGAGGAGATAATTACTAGTCTTGGTCATGTTGAAGCTGCAGAGACATCTTCAGCAGCTCTGGGCAGCTGACGTCACATCAATGACTTTTGAGCGTGTAGTCTTTCTATTCATGAATTTTCACAGTCTGATACTTCAACAGTTTTACAACAAACTGCGACCTTCTTGACTTGTAAAATGATATTTAAATTGACAAACATCATATGTGTAAATGATGGCATGATTCAAACGGAATCAAAAACTTACTTGTCTCTCTCCAGTGACTGTAATGTAACTTTTTTCTGAAATAAGGTCCCATGGGGAACAACTGGAAGGGACTTTGCCTCTCTATAACTTGATGATTGAACTAGATTTGATCTACCTGATGAAATGTATCCAAAAAGTCCAAAATCACCTTTGGGAAAAAATTATTGAATTTGTACTTTGAGTTTTTATTTTGGTTCATTGAATAACAAGGGTGAGCTATACTGCAGCCAGCCAGCAGGGGGAGATTGAGGCATTTTGGTTTCAAATCTGAAGCGCTCTCATGACATCCATCTTTTATACAACCTATGGCTTTAACATGTAAACAGTCTCTCTTTAAATTGTGCTACCTTGCTTGTGAGGTGATTTGTATGATCGCAAGATCATGATATCATATGAGATCACACAAGCATAGCTCTTCCAGGCGAAGTGGTATTATCAAATCTCTACTGGTGGACACATTTCTGCCATTGCATTTTCATAGTCATCACGGCATGAACATGGCCAATAAACACATCACAAAAGACTGAATCACATTGAATAAGAGAAATCATTTTATTTGCACATGTCATGCATTCAAACTCAGCATGCAAAAACCACACACACACCATTTGACCAGTCAGATGAAGCCCCTGTTAGCCATCAGTTACAGATGAATCAGTGTAAATATGGTGTGACTGCAAGGTTAGTTTGTGTTTGTTTATTGCAAGTCATATGGTCATTACAATATTTACACTGTTTTTAATATTACAATGTCTTTGCACACAATGTAGGTTTTCCTCATATCTTGCAGGTCTAGTGCAAATAGTTCCTAAGATAGTCTGGTTCAACTGTTTGCCTAACATGTCTGATTATCTGAAACATCTTTTTAGTTAGTTATATTACTGTGTTCCTCGAGCTTTGCAAGATCTTTGGTGATTTCAGTGTTATAAAAGATAGAGACAGTTTTCCGACTTATTAGAATAAGATCTAAAATGTAATCAATCTGAATTAGGCTCATTGTTCTTGAATCCAAAATATCACCATACAACTGAGTTCATGTTTATTTTTTTGGTCTGCTCGTTGCCGTCCATTTCACAAGCTTCACTGACTAAACACAGACTGATTGGTCATCACGTTCACACATCACCACACAACAGCTGTGAAATTCAGAGCTTAAACAATGATTGAGAAACCAAGATATTTACTGAATTAAATTGCAGCCTTTTGCAGTTACATAATTGCACAGGCTGGCATTGCAGTAGCAGTTTGATTAATGGTGCAGCTCATTTTGATATACTGGTGGATAGGGCATTATAGTTTTCTACTGTTGCCAGCATAAATGTGGTGAACATTAACGAATAATTTGTTTTCCTGTTTTTTATATATTGTTTGAATATGGCTACAAGCAGCAGCAGGTATTAATTAGAAAGACAAAGAATGTGTGGCAAAGACTTTGCACTTACTGATTGCACATGATGGTAACCTCCACAGGTTGACCTTCATATCACGCTTCAGTGAGGGACATTATCTGAGTCTAAAGAAGCCTCTGCTGGTTTCCGTCATCCCTGTCTGTCTTTTTTTCTGCCTTGAAACTACCAGCTTAAACAATGATTGAGGAACCTGGATATTTTTAAACTGCCACAGGCCATCCACTTCTGCTTTTGGATTTTCAATTTCAGACATCCAGCAAGATTTTCTCCTTGACTGGCAGCTTTTCAGCATGCTTGTCTGTGGCTCAGCCTGAGTTTCCATTTTAGCCAACAGATGAAGCGGAGCTTTTCCGCTGATGCTGCTGAGGCTACATGCTGTCACCTTCTAACCCCACTGCTGCTGGCCAAACGTACTGCAGATTTGTGTTCCTCGAATCCCTGTCTCTTTGTTTTCCTACAGCCACTGGTCAGCCTGTTCACCAACAGGTGGACTGGTGCTGTTTAAAGAAAATGAATTCAGCTGTCATGCGGGTCTTACACAATATTGAATGGTATGAATGGGAAGCGAGGGGGGGACATGATGTACAGTATGTGTTGACACAGAAAGGGGAAGGATGTTAAGCACAGAGCTGATCAAGCTGCAGCAGTGCTGACAACTCCTACTCAGTTTTATGACATGTCATCAAAGGAATGAACTTTCATAAAGCTGATCTTGATAAAGCACATTGAGGATAAATGAGTGACACATATTCATGTTTATTAAAGAAAGCTTAACTCCTTCATATATTGTAGGTTGTTCTCAACAACATGTTGACTAAGTGTTTACACCATTTTGTAATTTCCAGTCCAGACAATACCAAGTTAGTTTTTTTTTTTTAAGATTGTGACTTAAAGCTGCAGTGCTTAATAGTTCCATTTATCTTTAAGCATATTCAAGTGATCTAACAGGAAACAAGAATTCTACCCCCTTCTCTGGACTCTTTTTTCAGGCTGTAGAGAATCTACCCTGTGCTCCTGCTGCTTTAAGTGAAAAACTGTTTCCTGGGAAAACTCTGTGCATCACTTTATTTGTTGCAGTTCACTGTAACAACAGTTTTATTGTGTTGTTTTTTTCAATATGACCATCTCAGTGACTTAAAATACAAGTAACAAAGCAAAGCCAAATATGTTCAACCTCTACGCTGAGACATAAACACTGGTGCATGTCCTACTGCATTATCTGTCCTAATGTAATGCTCTAAAATTGTGTTTATATTCTTTTTACCTTATACATTGTAACCAAATTTCAGTTTTTGTATAGTAAGTTGTAAGTATTGTTGATAGTTTGGAGGCTGTAGTTTATAATGTTAAACTGTTTTGTATTACAAGGACTACATATACATGCACAAAATATTCAGTTTTTTGCACCTATTCTGTAAAATTCTGAAAAATAGTCCTACTAAGCTGTTTACGTGACTAATATATTAGTCGCTAGTTGCTTTTAGTGCTGGGTGATACAGACATATCTCAATATATTTTGGTTGAGTAGTGATATATTTTGTATATCTCTGGTTTTTCTGAAGTGGATAAAAATCTAGGTTTGTGACTGGGGTCCAATCAAATTTACAACTATCAGTAGCCCTGTCACTGAAAACAAACCTTGTATCACATGTTCAATAAACGTCATCAGTCTTTGTGAGAGTCAGTGGAATAATGTTGTTGTTTTGGATGAATGTATATACTGTAGGGCTCTCTCTAGTCTCTTATCTCAGACAGACAGAGCTGGTGGTGAGTGTGCTGAATTGTGCAGTATGTATCACTGACAACACAGGCTGTATTGTAGATGTCAAAGCCAAGCCTTTAAAATCTTGTCTGCTTTGATCTCCATCATGTGTCTAACATGTGTGTAATTAATCCCAAGTTCTACCTTTCTGTGGCTAAACAAATGTCCTTTCAAACCAAGGAAAGAAGCTCCAGTGTCTGATAGGACAGAATAACTCATGTAACCTAACACACGATTACAGCAGAATTCGTCATTTCCTTTTTTTCCCCTTTTTTTTCAGCATTTTCTTTGTTTTGGAGCACTTCCTGCTGGGTGATGTTTAAGTCAATAGCACTAACTGCGTCTGCTTCTTAATTATATGGTAAAGACTTGTGATGTACTGGTGCATCCAACTCCTCTGTAGTTGTAAAGGAAAGCACTAACAATGTCAAGCTTAAAAGGTTTTGTCATTTTAAGCTCTGCTATGCTAAAGGCACTTCAGTTAAAGTGTACCAAATGGTGGATGTTAAATGTGATTGCCAATTGAGTGCAAGTTCATGCAGAGTGCATCTCTGCTATATGCGCAAAACAAGTTCCTAAAGCCTTCAGTCCTGAGTCATGTTGTTAGTGCCGCACATGCCACGCTCCTGTAAATCACAGTTACACACAAGTTTCTTTTGAGTTGCTTGTCTCTGACATTATGTTGCTTTTCACGTTCTTTCAATCTTTTATGGCAGCCCTTAGAAGACCTTGGACAAAAAACATGAAATAGAGGACAGACTTTGGGAACACCTGATAACCTTCTCATTTAAACTGTAGAGTTGCAGTAAATAGTGTCCTGAGATGACAGAATAGTTACACTATAATATACTATATACTATAGTATACTAATAGACTATATCTAAAATGATGTCTGATGAACCTGAATAAAAAGTATTTTTTAAATTTAAGCAAATTTAAATTTTGATGCCTTCAGCACACTAAAAAAAAGTTGGGGCAGAGACATGTTTAGCACTGTGGTACCTCGCCTTTCCTTATTATGACCTTTTTACTCATTTGAAAACTGATGACGTTAATTGTTACACTTTGTTCTCTGTTGTAATTTTTGTCCATTCTTGCTGTTTACAAGCCTTGATGTGCTCAACAGTCCGTGGTGGTCATTGTCTGATTCTGCTCTCCATGATGTCAATACATTTTCAAAATGAGACAGATGTGGGCCATAGGCAGGACAGTCCAGCACATGCAGTCTGTGACTATGAAGCCACGCTGTTTGAGCTGGTGCAGAATGAGGCCTGGCATCGTCCACATTGTCCACCACAGACTTCAGTATCTACTTGATGGCAGAATATGTCTCTGTAAAATTCAAGTCTGTGTCTTCACATCAGTGGTGCCTTTGCATATATGCAGGTTAGAGATGTGGACACCGATGCAACCCCAGACCATCATAGATGCTGCTTTTGCACATTTCACTGATAACAGTCTAGATGGTCCTTTTCATCTTTGATACGTGGGACCCTACATCTGTTTTTCCTGAAAACCAGCTGAAATGTGGACTTGTCTGACCACAGCACATGTTTCCACTGTCTTTCTGTCCATCTGAGATGAGCATGTCCAGAGAACTTGGCAGCATTACTTCACCGAATTGATACAGGGCTTCCTCCTTATGTAATACAGTTTCAGGTTGCATTTCTTGATGCAGTGGTGGACTGTGTTAAGTGACCATGGTTTTACATGGTCCTCCTGAGTCTATGTGTCTACATTCATCACAACAGCATGATGGTTTCTCATGCAATGCTGCCTCAGGGTCAAAGGTCAGGCACATTCAACAGTGGTTTCAGTTCTTGGCCTTTACACACAGATTTTCCCAGACTCCCTGAACCTTTTCACAACATTATGTACTGGAGATGATGAAAGACTGAAATTCTTTTCAGATGTGTTAAAAGTTTGTATTTAGAATAGGTAAAAAACGCAATCTTAGATCTCTAGTGTATGAAGAGAAATAAGTGCCTCAATGACTGGGCCTAAGAATAGGTCAAAGGTCACCCAAATCAGTTTGGTTCTTCCTCTTGACACAGCAAAAATGATTTTGTTTGATGAAAAGTGGAGAGGCAGAGACTCGGCTCGATCAGTGAGCATCCTCAGTAACATCATTCAAAATCATCTGTTTCAGGTATGAAGTTGAGCCTACAAACTACTTTACAAGTACTCTAATAACAATAGAACAGAATTTATACAACAGACGCCAACAGACGGTGAAGCTTGCCAAGAGTGAATTAGTCTGCTTAGAAGGGCTCTATCTTTGCCCTGAGGGCGGTTGCTTTGAATCCACATTTGCTTAGATTTCACAGACAGTATGTGGATAAAGAAGATGGCTATTAAAATTTTTCCATATCTGTTGACATATCAGTAAGTATGGATATTGGAGTGTAGACCTACAGTGGACATACATATGTCTCTGGAGGGAGTACAGCTCAGTGGTGCTATAATCTGAAAATGACATTAATAGGTGTGTTTACTAGGGATGCATCAATCCAATTTTTTCAGGTTCGATACAGATATTGATTCCCAACAACTCAGGTAGTATATAATTGAATGAAATATGCAGTATAATGTAAAGTATCTTATTTGTAACACCAAAATAGAATACTGATTGTGTTAATAATAAATATCTAACACAAAACATACAGTAAACTGTGTATCTTAATGGTGTGAACTTGGTTATTGTACACATTACATTTTTGGGTTAGAATGATTAAGTTTACCATAATTATGTTGGTAATTAAGTTGTGTAATAATATTTTAGGGATTTTTAAATAATTGTTATATAATTAATAATTGAATTGTCAGTTACAGCATTTTCTATATACATTACATGTCTAAGTGTGACATTTAAGTAGTTTTTGTCCTTTGTCTGAGAATAACTTTCTTATGTGGCATTGTTTATATTGGGACAGACATAAGTGTGACAGTCTGTGAGTAACATGTTCTGCTGAGGTAAAGATCTGCTGTTACTGTCCTGCCATATTGGTGTTTAATAAAGATAAACTGTAGAGCTGATCACACACAGACCAGAGAGACTGGGTAATGCAACCAACCAAAAAAATCAGGGTTACAATAGTAAATATCAGAAGCATCTGTTTATGTTTACATGTATTTAACAGATTTTACAAACTGCTCCAGGTGATGCTTGAAGTGATGAAATAACCTAGTCGTGCTTCTACCTTCGTTTAAGATGTTTTCACAGCATAGTTGTGCATGGATGAGCGTTGCTTCAGAAAACGAACCAGTTCTACAAAGCTGATCTATGCAGTTTCTTTTAGGTATGAAATCTTTGCTGTTGGTTTAGTTTCCCTCCATTCTTGAGTTTGGGGAAAGTGGAGATAGTTGCTACAGTGTGTGTCTGTGTGTGAACACACCAATTAGTGAGAGAAAGAGAGCGTGCTGTTCAGCTGCACCGTTTTCAGCTGTGAACTGTAGTCGATTTAAAAGGGTGTGTAGATGGTAGTAAATATTACGCATACTTGATAATAACGAATGTGGTCATTTCTTATATATTATATAAAACAGTGTTGAGTATATCGATATTTTCAATATCTCTCACACATACAACTGGAACGGTTTGAAATTCCACTTTGAACAAACCTTATGTCACAATAAGTTGATTTATTTTATATCCATTATGATAAAGATAATGGGGAATCAAACATCAAAAGACAGGAGCTGAACACTACTACTAATATGTAAATATTAGGAGTTGGTTCATGGAGATGAGCAGTAGGTGCATAATACTAGTTAACAGAAACACACATAAATTAGCGTTTTCTGTAAACCTGAGTCATGGCATGAGGACCCTCCTCATTGCAGACAGGTTCTTCAATGACCTTCTACTACAGCAGTTTGGTTCTTGCTAATATAGGGATACATGAAAACTATAGGAACCTTTCTGCTCACATATTATGCCAAAATCAAAGTATTAGTATTTGCTTCTACTGATGTATCGACCACCTGAATATCTAACAACTGCAGCGCTTGTATAAAAACACTATTTTACCTTAAGTCAGCTCACAGATGAGTAGATTGGCCGCAGGGACATGTTACGGTATCAAAGTGTCCTTTAAAGATTTAACAATATGAATATACTTTAATATCCCCTGCAGGTTGTAAGTAGTTAATTATTAACTTTAGTTAGTTATTAACTCAATATTAATCAATATATTGATAGAGAAATGTGCCAGAGGTCTGGCTTTGCAATAAAAAACATCTTTATCATTAAAATGGACCACAGTAAATATGACTTTTGCAGCTTTTTGTGTTGTTTTTTTTCACCTGGTGGCATTTATCAGTGACAGTGACAATGAAAGGCAGGACCTATTTTGTCCATGTGTGATGTAACAGTAGCCCATATTGAGGAGTGTTCTTCCTTTGCTGGTTAAAGAGGAGGTGCTCTGCATGGTACACTGTCATGTCTTTTCACTGTCTGTTGGGTTTATCAAATGGACTGTCGGTGCTTTTAAGTGCACTTTAACTCAGTGTAGGTCTATAAGTTAGTGGATAGCTCAACTTTGCTGATCTTACTCAGAACTTTTGTTTACATAAGTGTTTATTGTTTTGTTCCACATAGAGATTTGCAGCTTAACCACACTGTTGGTATCAATCTGAGAAGCAGTATATTTAAAAACCTAAGGGCAAGCTTACAGTTTGCTAATCCAAATATGCTTTTATAAAAATCCAAGTGACAGTGTGTTTAAAGAGAAAGAAACAGAGAAATTAAAGGGGATTCAGTGTTTCCTCAAGGATTTTCCTTTAGCAGTGGGGGAAAGGGTTTTGGGTTTTTGCCTTGGGGAAAAAAAAAATTCAACATAACTACAGTGTGATTGTATGTTTACATCCAAACTGCAAACATTACATTATTCCATATTGCTCTCTCTATCTGTTTACTTAAATAATTGCTAAATTGAGTTTAGAAGTGAGTGAAAAAGAATTTAACAAAACATAAAGCAACTAGTGATGAGCATATTTAATGAAATGAACAAGCTTTAAGTGCATCATCTTTAGTTTTAGAACATGTACAATGATCATGTACTATTTTGAAAGAGAGATGTTCTCTACACGATGAACTGCCTTTTTGTGTCAACTTGTTCAACTCAGAAGCAAGCTAAAACAAGCTTAAAGCTCTGCAATTTTTACAGAGAAGACAAGGTTGAAGAGGACAAAAGTAATGTGCAACATCGGTGATAGCGCTCTTTTCCCGACCCCGATATCATTGTATTGGTAGTTAAGGGACACAGTGTTGTTAAATCTACATAACCCTCTCTCCCTCACTTTCCTCAGCCGAATGTCGCCACATGTCTCCACCCCTTCTATCCATCCAAATTAAAAGCCCTGTGCTGTGTCATGTAATGCGACCTTTTGATGCAGTATATCTATTCTGTGTGTTCAAATTCTGTTGCAGAAGTGGCAATAATCATGCAGTGGTGGGCCGCTGCTGCAAAATGTATGTAAAGGAAACCCTGGGTTTTTCATGTCTCATGTAGCAGAAAAGAAAAAGGAAAAAACATCTCTTTGATCCATGACTTTTATTGTCCCCTTGAGCATGGTAGAGTGTGTCACTGTTTGCTGAAATGGAAGCTTGTATTGGAGATTGATGAGCAACTTTCTTGCACTTGTAGCATAGGTATAGGAATCATAGCATGGGAATCTGGCTACTGAATGTGTTTTTTTTCCTGCATTGTATGTAGGCTTGGTTACTCTGCAGAGTCTCCTAGCAACCATCTTAAAGATAGTCTGGAAGGTTGGATGTGTGGAAATTATGGCTAAATATAAAGCACCAATACTACAAAGATAGATGTACAAATGAAAAAAGTGTTTCTGTGTATTGTCTCTATTGCCTCTTTACATTGTTTTCATCTTGTTGTGTCATTTACGAATGATTTAAAACCACACATGACGACCTGATTTCTTCTTCATTATACTATTTAATACCGTATCGCTCAGCCCTTGACTTTTAACAGAGTATAGAAAACAGAAATCAGTTAGTCTCAGATTTAAGGATGATAAAGTTGTAATTTTAAAGCATGTTTTGTATGTTGTGATGACTTCATTTCAGTGCACCTCTTTTTCACAAAGCTCGTATCTATCACAGTGCTTTTAATGATGATCTTATTCTGAAAAATATGATAATGTTTTCCCTCCTCTTGGTCTCTGTAGGGCTGCCTTTGCCCTGACAAAGCCGCTCAAGATGAACATGGTGAAGAGGATCATGGGGCGGCCGCGGCAGGAGGAGTGCAGCCCCCAGGACAACGCCCTGGGCCTGATGCACCTGCGACGGCTCTTCTCTGAACTGTGCCATCCACCTCGTCACATGACCCAGAAGGAGCAGGAGGAGAAGCTCTACATGATGTTGCCTGTGTTTAACAGAGTAAGTCAGGAGCAGACAGAAGGCTTTCATGTGGTTCAGTTTGGATGAAAAAATTATATGGCCTGTTGAAATTTGTCTTACATTTTTACATTAATTTATCAAGGATATCGAGGATACTAGACTAAAATGGACTGAAATGAGTAAAATGTCACCTTTGAGCTTTGAGGGATTAAAATCTGGTGATTACAGTTGTGTTCCATGCACACACAGATTTTGTTTAACGGCATGCATGTAAATCAGATGGGAATGAGCCTGACCTGTGAGCTTAAGTTCACCTGGCTGTGCACAAATCCACTGTATGTGTGTTTGATTCCATGAGCAGTATTTACTGTATCTGACAAAAATCTCACCATTCACAATCAGCCATACATAAGCCACACCTAGCTATATAACATAATGATATGCTTTTAGAAATTGTAAAATCAACATATTTTTTGCTACAATTAGTATTTATGATGAAAATTTTTTTGATTAACTAACCAATTAAGCACTTTTGGACCCTCAGGCCATGTTTGGCCCACACTCACACACACATTCATGCTTCTAACAGCTTACCTGACTCTCTTACTTTGACAGAACTGTAAATATATAACTGTAGTAAATAAGTTTTGTGGCACTGTAATTGCTGTTAGGGGCTGTGAGCAAAGCCACGCCAGCTCGAGGAGCTGGGTTCCAGAGCCCAAGCTGTGCGTGGAGGTGAGTGCCTCAACCTCCCGCACAAGCTCAGGCTCCTTCTCCCCCAGTGAGGTGACGTTCCACGTCCCAAGAGCCAAAGTCCGTGCCCGGGGATCAGGTCGCCGAGGCCCCCGCTGTTGACTGCCACCCGATCCACATTGCACCCGGCCCCTATGGATCCCTCTGCAGGTGGTGGGCCTACAGGAGGGCGGG
>JAPQRN010000027.1:150467-169779 GCA_037367275.1 Coranthus polyacanthus
CTTTGATGTCATTTCTGTCTTGTTACGTCTTTGATGTTGATGTCATCATCACATCATTGATGTAATGTTGATGTCATCACCTCTTTGATGTCATTTGCATCTTCTTAAGTGTTTGATGTTGTTGTCATGTCTTTGATGTTATTTCGTCTTTGATGATGACATCATTACATTATTGATATTCTATTTTCTTTGATGTTGTCATCATTGATGTGATGTTAATGTCATCATCACTTCTTTGATGTCATTTGCGTCTTAAGTCTTTGATGTTGTTCTCATCATATCTTTGATGTTTTTTTGTCTTTGATGTTGTCATCACGTCATTGATGTAATGTTGATGTCATCAAGAAGTGATGATGTCATAATCACTTCTTTGATGTCATTTGCGTCTTCTTAAGTCTTTGATGTTGTCATCATCACGTCTTTGATGTTTTTTCGACTTTGATGTTGTTGTCATCATTACGTATTTGATGTTCTTTTAATCTTCTTACGTCTTTCATGTTGATGTCAACATCAACTCTTTGATGTCATTTTGTCTTGTTACCTGTTTGATGTCATCATTACGTCTTTGAAGTAATTTTCGTGTTGTTACGTCTTTGATGTTGTCATCATCACGTCTTTGATGTTGTCATCATTATGTCTTTGATGTAATTTGCGTCTTGCTTGCGACCTTCAGCTAAGTTCAGCTCATTCAAGTAAAGCTTTCAGCTCTCAGCAATCACACTATTGTTCTGATCTTCGGAGATTGCTAATTTTTCTAGTTTTGTTTTGTTTTTGGGTGGTTCCCAACCCTATAGTTAAGCTATTTTTTCAGCACTTTTCCTCTTCCATTCTATGTATTTAATTTCAAACGGATATATGCAGGGTATGCTAATGTGCTAGATTTCCCATTCTCATATCTGAAGATAGCGGTATAGAAATGAAATATGAGTCGATATCCTGCCGTGCATCGGTGTCTTCTTACTTGAACCAAAATATGCTGTAACTGTGTGAGTGTGAGTGCATTGTTTTCTTCCTTCATATTGCATTCATGTTGAGATACAGTGCTGATATGTGAGGGGTCATAGCATTAGTAAGTAAGTAGTTGTGGTTTGTTGAAGTCAGCGCTCAGTCCTGCTTTGATGTGGATTAGTCCACATCAAAAGATCTCTCAAAATGAGTTTGGGCTACTGACTTCTGTTCTGATAAAGAATCACATGAACAAACATCATTTTTAAATGCTGCTGCTGCTCTCCGTTTTGATGTGGCATGTGGTTTCGAGACTTTAGATTCCCCAGTGATTAGAGGGAAGAACAGGGGAAGGCCTCAGTAGACCGCAAGTCTCAGCTTCCTCTCAGCACTGCTGATAAGAACAGCTTCATTTCCTGCTGAGCTCCACATGCAGGAAACAACAAGCTGCTCATATGTATGTGTGTGTGTGTGCGCGCATGTACTGTAAGAGGACACTTGTTGATGTGTTCTTTGTCCCCTGTGGTTGGTTGTCTGTGAAGCACACATCACCACTCTGAGGTATTAGGTCTCCAAGGAACCATTATAGGGCTTTTAACCTGCACACCAAAAACATTTCAAATCACAAACAACCAAACTAAAGAACTGGCAGCTCTAATAACTGAATCAACCATCAAAGACATGAGCCTCTGGAAGCTTGGCTTACATATTCGCCCAATCACAATTATTTGAGCTAACCACAATTATTTTGCATAAACATCATTATGGTTTCCATTCAGTTGTAGTGAAAGACATGTCATATGTCATTGCTATTTCAGTCATTTCTTTACCAGGCCGACATTGCACATAAGAAAGAATGTTCTTAATGTCCTGCCTGGGTAAATAAAGGTTAAAATTAAAAGAAAAAAGATTTCCACTGTTGGAGATTTTACTATTGCTCTTTTAATTATATTATCTAGGACTGGGTATCATTCATAAATGTTTGATACCAGTAGTGGTATGTTGGCTTTGCTAAATTAGTGGCGTAAAATGAACAGAAAAGACAAGTGGTTAAACGCAGTTATTTCTATGACAGTTAACTGTCAACTAAAATTTCATGACTGTGACAGCTCTACTAACTGTTAGAAAACCCAGTTCAAAAGCAGCTCATTGTTTAGACTGTTTCTCTAGACTGTTTAGGTCTGGTGGATTTTGATTGACATCTTGTTTATTAATACGATTAGCTACAAATCACCAGAGCTAAAGGTTAGCAGCACCCAAAATTTGGATAAACCTAAATATATTATTTTAATATGCTAATAAGTCAGTTAAATATAACTATAAATAGCCTAGCGTCATCTATCAATGAGGAACTTTATCGGTCCATTATTGGTCTGCATGTTGGGGACATCAGAGAATTGTGATGTGTAGAGAGGGACATGGTTGTCTTCACCGGTGGATGTGTACCCAGCAGTGGGACAACTAATTTTTTCTTTTTTTTTTAATGAATGGTTTGCAGAATTAATTGCATGAATTGTTTAATAAATGTCCAAACATAACCACACCTAGTTCAAAGCCAAGATCAAAGTTAACACGAACTTAAATAACAATATTTCAAAGATGTTAAATGACGTAGTTAAAAGGTGGTGGATTTGGGTTTCCACTCGCTTCAAAGAACAACAAATGGATGAGAGCACTATGCAGACTCTTTGTCACATAAAGTTTGAGCCTTCATAAATCTGCATTATATGGATTCTTATATTTGTTGGTGAGGGCCCAAAGCATTTGCAGTTTGTCCTGGTTGCAACTCCAGCTATCAGTGCATCTGGATTTAAAATGTATCATTAAGGGATGCAAATAACAACACAAAACACTAACAAATGCCTGTTATGTAATAAAGTTCCATCAACTTCAGTCTTGCTTCAAAATGTGTTTTTTTAGGAAGAATTGACCAAGCTATAGTAAAGACATGGGAGACATGAGACAAACCTTGTTTTCTGATACTGACATTGCTCAAACACTGTGTAAAGAGACACCTTGCATTATGCAGTTTTGATGTCATCAAGAAAGACCTCATCTCAGCAATTTTAGGGGCTGTTTTTGCTGATGTTCCACAAAACTCTACATCTAACCAACAAAATCAAGTAGTTACATGTGAAATAAATTGCATTCATAACAGTGTTAAGAAATTATGAGTCTTTAATTTGTTTGCTTACAGTCAGCATTACATTCTTGATTTTGAAGCATCTATTGTTCGTCTAAATACCTAAAATATAGATGGTAAAAAATAGTAGAGCTCCTACTTCTGGCATTAGAGAGATGAGCGTAAACTTTTGTCCTCTGTTCCAGCTTCACTACGTCCACAGTGCACCAGGTGGCTCAGGGTCCACTAACCCCCCTGTGGTGAGCACAGTGTACTGTTATGTGGGGACACCTCCAGCTCAGCGCCAGCTCTCCAGCCTAGTGTGGCGTCTGGGACCCAGCCACTTCCTGGAGGAGGTGCTGCCAGCCTCCAGTGTCGCAGCCATCTATGAACTGGGACCAAACTACATGGGCAGCTTCCAGGCCATTTATCTGCCCTGTAAGTGGACTCCTTCCAGTCTGAGAGGCTGACTCTTAACAAATGCTAACATGCAATGAAGTAAAGAAGATGACTCAATATTTCTCCATTCATGTTTCTACTTCCCTTCTTCTGTCCCTCTTCACCTCCAGGTAAAGATGCAAAGGTCGAGGTGGCCCCTCCCTCCCCGGTGGCCTTGGTACCAGAGGAGAAGGTCTCCTTCAGTCTCTACGCTCTCTCTGTCTCCACACTCACTGTGGCTAAGATCAGAAAAGTATACAACAAACTGGACAGTAAAGCCATTGCCAAACAGGTCAGTAACATCCTATACCTTGAATAGAATGAGGCTCTGCATGTCTGATGGGTTGTTTTAAATATACTATTTATATATAGTGGTATGGCTAAAAAAGAAGCCAGATGATTATTTGTAGGTTTTTGTAATTTTTTAAAAAGATGTAACAAAACAAAACACACACCTTAAAGCATATGGAACTGATGAATAATGAGTCAGTGGGGTATTTATAATCAACCTTATTAACGTAAGACTCTTTTTTTGTGATGGAATCTGTGCTAAGTTTTGAAGTGTTTCGCCATAAGCCCACATTCAGTATGTTATGTATGGAAGTGTGAGTGAGCACTGTAAAATAAATAGTAATGATTCAATTTCCAACATTGCTGTCTATTATCACTCTAAAGAAGTTTCTTTCATACTGTTAGAACAATACTATATTGTACTATGTACTATATTGTATTGTTCTGTAATACTATATATTGTATTATGCAGTTTTATGACCAAGTAACTTCCAAGACATGATTGACAACAAGACGAGATGAAGTTTTTCTTAATGTCATGGAGAAAGCTGGAGTCTTACTATGTTCAGTGTTCAGCCTGTTGACTTACATTGCATCATGTCTGACTGATATCAGCAATGAAAAAATAAATGACGGCCACACTGCAGAGTGGAGAACAGTTTTTCCTGCAAAATATTGCTGCAAAATACACACAGGTGTATACAGGCATTCAAAGGTTAAAATCACCCTTGAAGAAAAATGCAGTGAATCCAGTTAAATGGATGTTCATTCACACATTCCAATGTCATCCATTTTCCCACTCAATGTGTGTGATGGAGCTCCAATTGCTCCATCCTTATCTCTCTCTCCACCTGTTAAGTTATTTCCCTGCCTGCTCGGCTCTCTCAGCTAAGCCTGGACCCGCTGTGACACACAGGAAGCGAAAGGTAAAAGTGCAGAGGCAGCCTTTTGTGAGGTAGAAGTGCAGTAGAGGGATTTAGAGTAGCAGTATCATCAAGTGAACACATGAAATAAACATGATTGTTTATTCACAAACCCTGAACTTGAACCCGAGCCTGAGCCTGAGCCAAATACATTGATTAGAAGTCCATTAACTAAAGACATGATTTTTTTTCAAATTGTATTCTTTATTTACTGTTGAATAACAGCAAAACAAGGAAACCCTTCATTCAAGATATGAACTGTGTATCTCTCTCTCTTTCTCTCTCACAAACACACACACACAAACGATGCATCCTTCACATCTTAACCGTGAACTTTATCAAGATAGAAGCCTACATATGTAGATCTGTGCAGTCCTTTTATCCCCCCGGCATGTAGTGATCATCATGTCTGTCCATCCACCTGTCTCTTGTTTTTAGAGCATAACCGGAAAACCATTCAATATTTTTTCACCAAACTTCCTACAATCTTCATTTACATGTTGAAGTGGTACCCTGGTCATGTCCATGTTGTCCGTAATGTCATCATCATTTCTGCTCCTGCTGCTTTTGGCTTCTGCAGCCTTTAGTAAAACCTATGAAAATGAGGATGATGAAGACAACAACAATGTCAAAGTCTGAGAAACTGGTTGAAAAAAGAATGTGCAATAACTGCTGACAATTTAGTATCAACTGAGCTTAAGGAAAAGCTAGAAAGCAAAAGAGTAAACTGACTGGTTTCACTTGAACACAAAAAGAAATAATAGACTACACAAACTAAAACAAAAAAAAGACTCAAAAAGAGTTGTCAAAAAATGGGGGTAATATGTTACCATAATATGACCCTCCATTGATGATGATCCTTGATTGGTTCCACTCAAAACTGGTGAAAACATGGGCTGGTGTGCTACATTTCACCAGGGATCACAGAAATCTGAATGGAAGTGCTTCAAGAAACAGAACAAATTTGGTGGAGAAAGGCCTGTATGCATGTTTTTGATTTCCTCACTGAGCCATGTTCTCTCTGTGTCTCTCTCAAGCTTGCTGTGTCGTCGCACGAAAATGCCACTCCAGTCAAGTTGGTCCATAACGCTGCTGGACACCTGAATGGACCAGCACGTACCATTGGAGCTGCTGTCATTGGATATTTAGGTAAATCAAGCCTGTGTTGCACTTGGTACTGGTTTAAAGGCCCAGAGCGCTGCTTTGGGACAGTACTCTGCTGCACTGCAGTGCAATCATCATGACATTCGTTATTATCGAAAATGATCTTTTATCATCTTTCATGATGTTATATCTGTATTAACAAATATTCATAATAGCATTTTGGGTTGAGTTTTGATGAATAAACCTGTATTTTCCACCAAGTGTTTAGTCTGAGTGTTCATTATTAAGCATTAGTCCATAAATCCCATCTCTCTTGTCTTTTCCTCTCCTTCCAGGTGTTCGTGCCTTTGTGCCCAAACCTGTGGCCACTAACCTGCAGTATGTGGGTGGTGCAGCAGCCATCTTGGGCCTGGTTGCCATGGCATCAGATGTGGAGGGGCTGTATGCAGCCGTCAAAGCTTTGGTGTGTGTTGTGAAGAGCAACCCACTGGCCAGTAAAGAGATGGAGCGAATCAAAGGTTACCAGGTATAGTTCAGCATACACCACTCACATGAATCTAATGTTATACTTACACACATATCACATGGTTTGGACATTCATAACATGCCCAGAATGTAGAATGTAAACTTCTTGTGTCACATTTCCTTTACTCCTACTTATACTAATACTCCAACAATCTAATACTAATATTTCTTATATTCTGTTCATTAGTCTTGTTGATTTCAAATACTATGAGTTTCTGACTCTTGTCAACTGATGATTTCCTTTGAATGTTGCTAATATTTTTCTCTCCAATCTGTCATAGTCTGTTCACACTGTTAACACTTCTCTCTCTGAATCGTCCTTCTGACAATACAATAAAACATGGTCCACTGTTTCTTCCTCTCTACAATATTCACACTTTCCTTTATTCTGCTTTCCAGTCATGTACAGAGAACTGTTCAGACCAGTTTGGCCATTTCTTCATCCCTTTCCTCCTTACCATTTCATCCTCCAGATCATGCATTCCCCACTAATGGTTTCTTTTGAAACAGATACCTTCCTTTCCTTTTCTTGTTCATTTAATTCTGCCACATCTCATCAATTTGTCTTTTAATCACTACTTTAGCTTCTGACTTGTTAATATTTATATTAATCTGCCTTCTCATTTCCATTAAGTCCAACATGGGCATGAACCCACACAAAAAAAGTGCATTTAGTGAATCTGAATCATGATAATATTTCAGTAATATTTCAAACAATAATATTGCTAAGTTTGTGAAACTAAAGTGATTTTGATTTTCGCCTGAAGTTGCTGGCCATGCTGCTGAAGAAGAAGCGCTCACTACTCAACAGCCACATCTTGCATCTGACCTTCTCCCTGGTGGGGACAGTCGACAGTGGCCACGAGACCTCCATTATTCCTAACTCCACTGCTTTTCAGGATCTGCTCTGTGACTTCGAGGTCAGGGTTTATTACTCTCTACTCTTAAGCTTTATATTTTAAGTCAAACATCATTCACAAAACTGCAACTTCTTAATACAAAAAAATACCAGTTAATACTGTGTAGAATAACATTTTATTTCCAGAGTATTGTATTACTTGTTATTTGGCAGCTGACGAGCCATCATCATCTCAAACCTGGCAGACTTACAGGTGTATTTGGCAATGTATTGGCGGCTGTAAATAGAATATAATAAAGTTTCTTCCACTGCTGTTGAACCTTTAAGAAACTGGTCCTCTCTGTGCCAACGTGCCAGCACTCCATACCTCTAGTTTGCTCTGCCAAACCTGATATGTGTCACAGAGGTGTCACTCTGCTCCTTCTGCTCCTCAGGTCTGGCTCCACGCTCCCTACGAGCTCCATCTGTCTCTATTTGAACATTTCATCGAATTGCTTACAGAATCCAGGCAAGTGACATCCCTCTTGTACTTTTTGAGCTCATTACCCCGAATAAAAGATTCGGAAACATATTGCTGCCTGGCCAGAAAAAGAAAAACAGATTAGTGTAATTTCATAGCATGAAAGGTTTGTTGTTATAACAAGATTATAACAAAGCAGTATTATTTTCAAGATATTTTCACTTTCAAACAAGATAATGTCACAAGGCACTGTGACATCACCCATTAGTTGTTGAATTGCTTTTTCAAAGCCTCGAGTTTGTATTATGGTCATCGGCATCTTCCCTAGGGTTAGAGTTAGCCAGCAGTGACCATATTAGTATAAAAGGCAGAGCTGGGGAAGTACGAGAGGAGATTGGGGAGCTAAAGCTAAACACTATCTTATTGGCATGGTAAACTTCATCAGACATTTGTATAACAAAATCATTGAAAAGTCTTGTTAGTGTAATTTATTAACCACAACTACAGTCAAGAAAGTGTCTTCTTATAACATGAAAATGTCTTGTTAGAACAATAAAGTTTTCAGGTTAGAATGTGATGCTAATCCCGTTTTCTTTTTCTAGCCTGGTAGCAATACACTTCCATAAAAAGAATCTAAGAAGCAGTTATTTGTCACTCAATCTTAACCTTACCTTTCCATTTACATCTTATTTTGTTTTTGTCTTATTGATATTTTGTGTTTCTCTTGTCATTGTGTCCTAACCTAACTCAGTGTGTCTCTTCCTATATGAAACAGTGAAGCAGCTAAAAATGCCAAACTGCTCAGGGAGTTTCAGCTGATCCCCAGACTGCTGTTGACCCTGAGGGACACATCTCTGTCACAGCCCACCGTAGCTGCCATCAGCAACGTGCTCAGTCTGCTGCTGCAGGGCTTCCCCAACCCATATGACCTGCTGCGGTAAAGCACATGACCACATAAACGCAGCAAATGAACATGTTACTGCACATTGTAGTCATGCTGAATAACACTGATAGACTGAACTTGCACAGTGTGTCTTTAAATAGAACTTCCCTTAAAGGAAGCTGCATGTAAATAATATTTATTTTGTTCTTAAACTACAGATTTGGCCAGTTTATTTCCTCTACACTCCCCACATTTGCCGTGTGTGAGAAGTTTGTTGTCATGGAAATCAATAACGAGGAGAAGATTGATGGAGGTAGCAATGCTTTATATGCAGTCATGCATTTCTCTACATGGTTATGTAAATACAGTGGAAAGTGCTCATAGTTACCACGGTTATAGTGATCAATTGCTCATATGGATCAAAAAGCCTAGGACAGAATCATTCCTATACAAATGCTGTTTACATAATTCGCTTATACATCTGTCTGTATTTACCAACAGCTTAAGATGTATAAACCCCATTATCACAATAAAACTCCCAGTGTTAGCCCAACAGACAGCTGCGAAAATTAACAGTCCGGTTATAATGATCATCTGCTTATAGTGATCAATTTGACCCGGACAAATGTGATCACTATAAGCAGTTTCCACTGTACTTAGAATTTTCTGATGGATTTTGAATCCTGTTTGGCTTTAATAAACCAAAGACCAAGCACAGAATGACTAATAGTCTAACCTGAGTAATTATTTTCCCTATTCCAGGTAATGATGATGACTTTGGTGGCCTCCTGTCAGCCAATCTCATTCTGCTGAGAAACAGACTGCTGGACAACCTGCTCAGACTGCTCTTCACCACCAAGGAGAAGTGCACTGTCAATGCCCAGTAAGACCACACTATGCTCTATCTGCTGCTGCTCAAAGTGCTGTGATCTAAGACACAACTAGAAAAGGAGAGCGTAGAACTCCGCCAAGCAGCTCATTTCCCCACATATTGTGACTTACACCCAAAACTAATACTCCAACATTCATGTTATCTACTTTATTGGATTCATTGATCATAAAACATTCCTTTTGCCTTTGGAATAATCTTGGTATCATGTTTAGTTTAATAGTTATTCAAAAAAAAACCTATATTTCGCTCATGATTTTGGTTTTCTTCTAGATGTAGCTCCGTAACTTTTGAAGATACAACGCTCAGCTACAATTTGATGTTAGTTATTTCTCTGTAGTCTGCATCTTAGTTTGTTGTTTTATGTGTTCTTTTTTTGTTACGTTTTCGTATTTTTTTATTTTTTATTTAAATTTAGCAAATTTTTATTTTTTTATTTTTAATATTTTGCTTTACACCAAATATTAATGTACCTAACCTTATTTTATCTACATCAATAGATTCCTTGACCAAGAAAAAATACCATTACCATTTGGAAATACAGTTATACAATTATCTTCACTCGTTACCTTACAGTGCCTGAAAATCTGCAAGCATCATAATTTTTCCTTTTCTGGATCATAGCATCCGGAATTTGCCAAGATCTGGATCAAACTTTGATATATTAGAGAACTTATAGCGAATGTATCCTGTATTTTTTTGTTTTGCCAAGAAATCTGACCATTTATTGTGGAGTTATATACACATATGCTGAAAATGGCCCTATCTCGCAATGATAAAGAATGCTTCAAAACATTCCTGGATGCAGATGGTAATCCAGAACACCACCAAAATGTAATCTTCTCTTGTCCCATCATCAACATTTCCTGAAAATGTAATTAAAATTTGCTCAGAACTTTTCAAGTTATCTTGCTAACTAACAGATAGACAGACAAACAAACAAACGCCGGCAAAAACATAACCTCCTTGGTGGAGGTAATTACCAAGCTATAAGATCTGGATCTGAAAAACATTTGGCCACTATAGCAAGTTTCTTCTGAACCGGACAGCAATATACGGTTAACACAGTTAATGATCCAATATACACTATCTACACCATTGGAACATTGACAGAATATTCTGTTCAGTTCACTTCAGTTCACTCTGCCTTATTGGCATGGATTTCAGGTGAACAATAATCCCATAGTACCGATGCAGCTGTAGACCTTCAGTTCAGTTCACCTCTTTGTCTCCCCCTTGCAGGGCATGTGAGGAGCTGGTGCGGACACTGGGCTTTGATTGGCTGCTGATGTTCATGGAGGAGCACCTCCACTCCAGCACAGTGACAGCAGCCCTGTGGATCCTAGTAGTCCTGCTCTCCAACCAGTCCATACTGAACCGCTTCAAAGAGGGCTTGTGCGGGGGAGGCTGGCTCGACCACACTGACTCTGTGCTCACCAACAAGATTGGCACAGTGCTGGGTGAGTGCATGAGCACAGGGTAGGGCTGCACAGGTGTCATGGCAACACGGTTAATGATCCAAATGGGAGGCTCAGTGTTCTGACAAAACACCTAGATTGAATTAACATGAAGTGACTGTCTCAAAAAGGAAACATGTGTAAAGTGGTTTTATATTATTTTATTTCCCTCCTGTGAAATCAGAACCAAAGTCATGTCCAGTGTAAATGTGTTGTCATATGGTTCTGCAGACGCCTCTCCTCACTCTGGCAACGCTTTCCGTCGGAGTTGGCCATCATTCAGTAAACAGAAAGCGGTTCAGTTTGTGCGCCGCACAACCAAGGGTTGGTCTTCTAATTTTTTGCCTCCCTGCACTCCCTGCTGCTGCGTTCCTACTCCCTCCTTAATGGTTTTCAACCTCCCTGTAGTCTCCTTGTAGTGACATAATGTGGGGAACCCTGAATTAATGATCTGTTTTCTTTTGGAGAATGTTTTAAATAAACTGAGATCATTTAGTTGTTCACCTTGTCACAAAAAGTCAGTATTCCCAACTTTCAGAGAAAGTTGCAACAGGCAGGTCAACTTGTTCCGAAAGGTTGCTACATGACAATGTGATTTCATTACATAATACATTGCCATAAACTGCATCATTATATACAATATGTATAATATGATATTCAAATTGACTGACTATCTCAGCAAAAAATAGAATTTGAAATTTAGGTTAGTCAGGTTAGTCAGAAAGGTTGCTAAATCCAGCAGCAAAATTGCCAAGTGTGTATCAAAGCAAAAGTACACCAGTGGTGTTACCTTGTTTAGAACCATTGCCTTGTATGAAAACCATCCATTTAGCATCTCTGCCTCAGATAGCTGCTGTAACCTTGTAAAAATGTTTACTAGTATGCTGTGTAATTGAAACCCTTAGATCACATCTGGAGTCTACTAGCTTATTTTTTAGTCTACTTTAGTCTATACTCTACTGTCATCAATCACAGTACCTACTTTAACAGTTTAGGGTCTCTGTAGTGTCAAAAAATATGTCACAATAATGAAAGTTTAGTTGATTGATCATTCAAATAATGGCGAATAATGATTTGTCTTTTTCTTTTCCTTTCATGCCACTAGTATAGTATAAGTATGGTTTATTCAGACATATACAGTGCACCTGATGAAGAAGAAGAGCAATTTAGTGATGCAGAGAGATGATGCCATTAAAAGAGCACCTGTCAAATCTAAAACAGTGGAAACTGATGTGGAAGTAGTAATGTTTTATAGAGACCATTATCATCATTATAGAAAGGAATTTCAGTTAACTCAAATAATTGTCATAAGGTAATTATGTAATAATTGCGACAGGCCAAGTTCTGTCACTTCTAATTACCATACAATTAGGTAAAAGGTAAAGAATTTGGTAAAAAAAATTTAACTATGACACAAACTGAATCTTTTAGATCCAAATAGAGAGAAAGGCATTGGAGGGTTCTGGGAATAATACAAAACAGTGTTCTTTAGGTTTATATTTGTGGAAAGCAGATGCTCACTTGTGTAATCAAAATGTAATGATAATAAATGAGGCAGGACTATGTCCCAGTCTCCTGTGTCCCTCTGTATGACTCTCTGATCTCCCTTTTCAGGCTTCAACGTGGGCCGCAGTGCAGGTGGCCGATCCACATTGCGGGAGATCAACCGGGACGCTTGCCACTTCCCAGGATTCCCTGTGATGCAGACGTTGCTGCCCAAACACACCAATGTACCGGAGCTGTACTTCCTTCTCATGGCTCTGTTCCTGCAGCAGCCAGTCACTGAGCTGCCAGACAGCCTGCAGGTACATGTTAGTATACCCAAACTCTTTTACTAAAATCTTCTACTGTTACTATTGCTGATGGATCTGCTCATTTTCATTCACATTTATGATACTCTTTATTCTTTTGTCTCATTTCTGAACCGTGGTGGCATGACTGTTGCAAAAGGGAAACGTATATTTGAAGTTGCTGTTAGTATACTCACTTCAAGGGTTGAGTGACTTAAACCTATACAACCAAATGGCAGCCAAGGGACATGCATCAAATTTTGAAAAACAGCCATGTGTAAAGGAGGAAGAGCACACAGAATACCCTGAACAGCAGAGAGTTTGAGTTAGGTTTTATTTATTATGCTTTAAGTGATGTCTATTTAGCTTAATTATACTGTATATTATATATTTTATTTTTCAGCAGAGTCGGAAAATAACTCCCACCACAGGCCAAATACAAGTATGCTTTTCATTTGGTGAATTAATGTCAGATAAGTATCCTCCACCCTGGACAGTAAATGTTTGTACCGAAACAGTCATGGAATAAGAGTCTCTACTGTGTTTTGTTGTCATGTTTTGCTTTACACTTTCTAGTGGGAATAAAGTGCAAATACATGTCTAGAAATGTGTTTTGAATTAATAAATGTTGCTAGAAACTGCAGAACTTGCCTGATGTGATAACCTGTACAGTACAGTAAACACCTAATTTACCATTGTTGTGAAGGTGTGAGTTTGCAAAAATCTTAACAAATCTAAATGAAGAAAAGACTCAAGTTGACCCTTACAAGTAGAAGAATAGATATGTGGACTGTCCAAATATGAATTCATGAAGTACACTTTCAAAGGAGTATCTGTAATGGTGAATATTAAAAAGTAAAAAGGAAGAAAAAGTAAATCACCTGTAACTTTAAAGAAGTAAAAGTTACAGATAGTAAGATGTGATGTGTTTCTTTGACTGTGTATTACCGCAGTGTGTGTGTGTTTTTCCTCTCAGTTTGACCTGGACTCCATCTGGACATTCATCTTTGGCATGCCTGCCTCCAGTGGGACGGTGCTGGGCTCCATCCACAGTGTGTGCACTGAGGCTGCCTTCCTGCTGCTGGCTATGCTGCGCAGCATGCTCAACCTGGTGAGAACACTGTACACAACACTTCATAATAACTGTAAGAATATAAGGAGACTGACCCTAGAAATATTTGGAAAAACTGTACCTAAAAGAGGAGCTACTTCTGCCCTGTGGCCATGGTTTAGGTATGAAAAGTCTGACTTGGACCAGAAAAGCAGACTTAGAGAATTATGCCACATATTTCATACATTCATATTTTGTTCCATGCTTCATTCAAAATTAATGTTTTATTCTAAATAAAAGAAGAAAATAATCAAATATGAGTAAATACATTTAGTTGTCAAGTATATTATTAAAAATGTAACAAGAATTAGGTAATTTTATAGAAACTACTTATTCATTGACTTTACAAAAAATGTGCAATATTGTGATATGTATCATTATCTGGATATGAAATGACTGATATTTTGGTTATATCGCACAGTCCTATAGTAGTTGCATTTTAAACTCCATTAAAGTGTAACTGTACCTCCATTCTGAGTTGACCCCACCCACTGCATGATTTTGAAAATGTCACAAAGAGGCTGAACATCCAGGTGTGGATGTGAGACAGGAGGAGTTCAGGGACATCAGGACCGAGAGTCACAAGTCACCTATACAGAACCGCATGAAGCTCTGAAAGGGTTTAGTTTGGGTTTTGTACTGCTTTACCACCTAAAAAAGGGCTACCTATAAAAAACACTAATGTTTTAAAGGCAAAGTATGTAACATTTCTCACTTTTGTTCGTAAACAGAACTGGTCAAACTCCACTTCCTCTCTATTCCGTGAATGAGGGATACAGAGTGGTGGACAAGGAAGCAATAGACTGAATAGAGAGAGCCGTGAAATAGAAAAATAAAACATTATTTTCTGAATGAATGAATAAGGTGTGAGACAAAAGTATTTCTGAAATATAAAACAATAAATAAAAGACTAAAAATAAGACAAGAAAAGAAAAGAAAAGAAAAGAATAAATAGAATGAAGTGCCAAGTGTATTGCACATAACAAATTGTATTCCATGAATGTACCTAATTGCACAGATGGGCAGCCCTCATGTGGTTGTGCATAATATTACATTACAATTACTTTACAATTATACATTCCAAAATGAACTTTTGTTTATACAAGATAGCTACTCTGCATTTAGTAGCTTAATGGCATGGGATGGCAAGGGAATGAATGATTTGGAGTAGGGATTTGTTTTTCTGGCAGTCGCCAGATAACGCCGTCCTGAAGGCAGAAGCAATATTTATTTTTTTTATCACCAGCATTGATGTGTTTCATCATGAGTCAGAATTCATTTTACAGCTCAAAAAAACTGTTTTAGTGTTTAGTATCACTTTAATCCAGGACACTGTTTTTTTAACCTTCACCTGCATTCACACCACACCTTGTGATTTCCAAGTGCATCTGCTGTGCTTGCCACTGGTCACTAAGAGACAGGTCCTCATTCACTTTAAGCTGATGAACTGGCTCTAACACTGCTTGAATGTAAATGTTTGAATAGAAGGGATGAATTAATGTTGGTGTTTTCCCTCCAGCCATGGCAGTCTGAGGAGGAGGGTTCCTGGCTCAGGGAGTACCCAGTCACACTGATGCAGTTCTTCAGATATCTGTACCACAATGTGCCCGACCTAGCCCCGATGTGGCACAGTCCCGAGTTCCTCTGTGCTCTGGCAGCCACTGTGTTCCCCTTCAACATTCGACCCTACTCTGAAATGGTAAGAAACTCAGAAACTTAACTTGTGCTTTGGTGAAACACCAATAAAGTCCCAAAAGCAACTGCAGTAACCTTAATGGGACTTCTTCTGCACAAATCTCCTGACATTTTCAAATACATGAGAAGTTTTTTTGTTCCAAGAATATAGGAATTGCTTTAAAGTTGGATTTAAAAGCAAAACATCTCATCGCACAGGAATTAATCACAGGTATTGATCAGTAGTAATATCAACCCTATGCAGTTTGATTGTGATTTATGGGCCAGTAAAAGCTTAAACTTATTGCCCCTTTGAAATCTCTTTAATCCACTGACACTAATCTTGATCACTGCAGAAAAGTGACAGCTTAGTGCAAGACACAGCAGTTTTTCTCAGAAGGAAAACTGTTTTATGGTGAGATTAAAAATTGGGAGGAGAGACAAAAAACAGCTGCAAAACCACGAAAGAAGTGATGCTGCTAAACAAACATGAACTTATTTGTCTAATTTGAACTGTTATGTGATGAAATGTCATTTTTTGTATACAATCCTTTATCAGGTCTAAATTGTCATAACTTTTTCACTTTTTCCAGGTCAGTGACTTGGATGATGAGGCAGGTTCTCCCACAGAGGAGTTTAAGGCGTTTGCTGGTGACTCTGGGATGAATCGCAGTCAGTCTGAGTACTGTAACGTGGGCTCCAAGACGTCCTTGACCAACCACCCAGCCAAAAAGTACGTCTTTGACTTCATGAGGGTCCTGATCATGGACAACTTGTGTATGACCCCTGCCAGTAAACAGACGCCCATCATTGACCTGCTGCTGGAGGTGAGCACAAAAGTTCCAAATAGGGGTCTAAGCAGACCAAAACAAAATAAAAGTAATTAATTAAAACATCACATTTTTGTGCTTTTCTTAGGCTTCCCCAGAGCGTTCCACCAGAACTCAGCAGAAGGAGTTCCAGTCCAACATCTTGGATGGTGTCATGGAGCATCTGCTGGCTGCTGACGTCCTGCTAGGTGAGAACAAAAACCTCAACAGCCTGTCACACTTCACTTTGTACTTTACCACACCCTACAGTGTTTCACACTAATCTTCTGTCCTTAATTGGACATACACCTCCTGTTCATTTCTCTATGGGGATTAAATAGTGCCTGGGGCCTGAATGATACCAGAATGACTACTGAAATAAATGTATCTCCTTAGTATTTGTAGAGAAAAGTTTATGTTTTTGAGACTCAGTTGGAGCCAGGATTTTTTGGAGTCAGCATGTAGCAGCTGTCAGTGGTATTACACTTTAAGATCTTTGTTCATTGTTACAGCTTCCAGCCCCTTGATTCCTGTACAAATGTCTAATGTCTATTCTGACAGTAAGAATGTAAGAAGTAAGATTGGTCAGTGACAATAAACTCCATCAGAGCTGATGCTCTCCACTCATATACCTTTCCTTTCTGCTCATCTGCTCCAGGTGAAGACGCCTCCCTGCCTCTCAGCAGCGGAGGAAGCTACCAGATTCTGGTCAACAATGTGTTTTACTTCACCCAGCGGGTGGTTGACAAGCTGTGGCAGGGTATGTTCAACAAGGACTCCAAACTGGTAGTGGACTTTATCGTGCAGCTAATCGGACAGGTACTGTATCATAATGTCATAAGTTTTAGTACCAGAGATTGCTATTAGTGTACAGATGAAATAATGGACATCTGTCCAGAAGTGACCATTTAAAGGCCTGTTTGAATGAGCATGTGAAAGACTGTATTTCTGAACAGTTTTTTTTATGAGTCACTTGTGATAAAAGTAAAATATATTATATCACTTCACTGCTGTCTTTTAATTTGTCTTTTAATTCATCATATCATGTGCAAGTGATTGTATTATGTTGCAGCCAGAAGTTTCTACAGCTGACGAGAAAAATCTGCATGGATCAAATTGTAGAAAGATTTTAAACTCACTTCATTTTTATCCGACCAAAAAAACTTATATTGTTAATTAAAATTATACCAGGAGAATCGTAGCTGCTCCAGGAAAAAATCATCATATTTTCTAAAAATTATATCACAACATGATATAAAATGATATCACAATAATTACCATCGCCCAGCTGTTTTTATCATAAGATGTAATAGCACATTATTACCCATTAAAAATAGGTGGTAGGGTTGCATTTTGTTATAAAATAAATGTGCCATTTCCTCTGTGTGAGGCAGTATATCCTTCAGTACCAGCTCAGTGTTGTTGAGGCAGACAGATTGAAGAAACCTGATTACATTTTCCATAGAACTGCTGTGAGAGTAGACTTTGAGATAATGTTTGAATGTGTGCCAGACTTAAATTATAGTAGACAAGTGTATCACAAATAGCAGAATGCACCAGCCTCAGCCGCTGCTGTTGCCTGTAAACAGCCTGAGGTCATCTGTATTGAGACCACGTTCTGCCTGCTCACACATACATACACACACGCACAATGCAACCACACAGGAATAAATTAGATAAGTAGCATCTATCTGACTGCAGGTGTCATTTGCTCATTTTAATCATTGAAGGCACATACATTAGATATGGTTTTTAGTCCATTTGGAACCTAAGAGACTGACAGCTGTGCTGGATCTGGAGTTGGGTTTGAGTATGTGAAAAGAGGATATCATGCAGTGTATTTGCTGTATGTTGATAACAGTGAAGAGCGTTAGATATTTTCACTCTATGAATGAATGAAGAAGTAAGCCCAACAGCAGCCAGTCAGTGTGTAGTTTTTGGCTTGAATGTCAAAGTGAATGGGTAAATTGATCTAATTTTTGGGTGCTGCAGCACACACAGGGACCAGGTCTCCATCATGCATTCATGTGCACCCCTGTAAACTCTGAAATCTACATTGCTTTGTGAAGAACATTTCTGTCAACAGACTTAATGGTACATTCTAGTGCATCTCGTAAACTCCGCACCAACACTCAAATGGCCACAAAGGTTGTTTACAACAAGAGATTTTATGTTATTTTCCTTTATTTAATGGTCCAGATTATGGGCATTTAGGAATTTAGGAATCTAACTGCAGAACTGGAATATAATTTTCTTAATTGGGTTTTCTACATGTAATGAAGCAAAAATAAGAACTCTTGTGTATTCACAGCCTTTGAAAGAGCTGTTTATATCTACAGAGGGAGCGAGTCGCCTCCACAGAGTCCGCCATGTTTCACTGCCATGTCTCTACAGTGGCTCAGAACAGACTACTTCTTTTTCTCTTCTTTTCTGTTTTCTAGCAGCTAGCATCCAGCATTAAGATGCATTACATTTTCAACTACTGTTGTTTAGTGTGTTTAGAGTCTTTCCACATTTTTTGCAGCCACTTTAGGGGAAGGAGAGGTGAGGGCTATTCAGTTGGTTACAGTCTGCAGCTTCACCACTAGATGTCACTAAACGTTACACACTGAACCTAAAATCCAGAGGTCTACATCTGTCATTCCTTTCACCACAGCATTTTTAATAATTAGATGCGCAAATCATAACAGTGAACCCTCTTTCTTCAGGCTTCAGGCATGGCCAGGACACTCTTCAAACTGGCAGCATTATCACATCATATATCCTGATATATGTCAATATTGATCAATATGGATAATTTTTTTGCCACCTCATCCAGCCCTATATTCAATTTGTTTATGTACTTGTTCAGCTATTTTACAATATTGACTTTACATCATAGAGAACAAAAGCTATTTTTGTTCATAAATAATTGGTCAAGAAGTACCCAGATCTTTGTATGACAGTAAACTGTTGTCATAAACTAACAATAATACTACTAATACTAATAATAAAAAGATAGCATAAAACACTGAAGAATTATCCATGTCCAC
>JAPQRN010000027.1:173174-187206 GCA_037367275.1 Coranthus polyacanthus
GACACCTCCTAAATAATAACTCAATTATTTTAAATGACACATTTATGAGTCTGTGGTCTTGGGTGTGTGTGTTAGTTCTATTCTTCCCTCTGCAGGGAGGCAGCTGCTGCTGAAGGCTGTAAATCGTGTTTGGACGGAGTTGATGCACAGCAAGCGCCAGATGCTGGAAGACATCTTTAAAGTGTCCCTGCCCTGCAACGACAGAGGGCACGTGGACATCGGCACAGCCCGCCCCGCGCTGGAAGAGCCGGCCCTCAAGAGCTGGCAGAACCACCTTGGTAAGGGACAGTCCCAGACACAAACAAAAATACCCTCACTGTGTGCACACTGTAAACCATGGCTTTACTAAGTTCATGATCAGATGCATAACTAGATAGCCCAATCTGAGGGCTACTTGTGTTTTGTTTTTTATTTATAAAGGAATTACTCTCTGAAAGAAGTGGGTGAGTTAGTACTAGCCACGTGCCAAAGTTTGGACTTAGTCTGCTGTGCAAAACTATTTGGCGGGTAACCAGATATAAAAAGAAGCTCCCTCTGAATCTGCCAAATCTGGTTAAGTAATAAAACCATCTAAAAAGAGATGATTATACTCAAAGAATAATTGGGCCTCATTCACAAACAGTGCATACAAACATTTTAAGCTCAAATCCAGGATCCGTCAATATTGTCTTGACTGAATTTGTTTGTACAGACATTTTGTAGGCAAAAATGATTGTCCCCTCGGGATTTTGTCCCCTCTGGGCCTTCTCACTGCCTTATGCACCTCCTAGGTATACAAACAAATAGGCCTGTCAGTAATTCTCCACACATACTAGTAGATAGTAGAGAAGCCCACTGAGTCTTGTTTTTTCCAATCCATGAGCACCAAAACTGTTTCCATCTACATCTATTGCTGTAGCCCATGAGAAAAAGTGTATCAGTCGTGGTGAAGCAGTGGCACCGGCAACGCAGTCCAAACTGTCCAGAGTCAGCAGCGGTTTTGGACTGTCCAAGCTCACAGGAGTCCGTCGCAACAAAAAGGAGAACAGCATGAACAAAAACAGCCTGTCTGCACAGGTATACACACATATACACACTGGTATTGTGTGTTCTTTTTACAACAAACAGATGTGTAACATCTATACATTGTGTATTTGTTGGTCACTGTGATCCACAGGAAACCTTTCAGTGGATGTTCACACACATTGCTGTTGTGCGCGACCTGGTGGCCATGCAGTACAAAGAATATCAGGAGGTACCACACTTGATGACATTAAGCATACACAATGTTTGTAGTGCACTAACTGTACTTTGCTGTTTGCCTTTAATTAAGGGGGGAATGTATTGAATTGCTGTATTCAAAATATGTATAAATTTAGGTTTTTACTAAATGTATCATTTAAATTTCAATCTAATATGCAGCATCAATGTCAGTTAAATAACATTTAACACACTAGGACTGTGAATCACTTAAAAAAAAAAAATCACATTTTTCTTCTTAAGGCCGAAGCTTTTAATAATCACACAATCATAATCTTTAAATGTAAAAATCTTTTATGAATTTATGTAGAATCAATAGAGGTGTATGTCAATATAAATTCTACTATTCTATTTAATAGCATCTTTTTACCTTTAAACACAGATTGTCTCCTGTGAACTACAGATGTACAGTAAAACCCTCAAGACCATCAAAACTGTCAGCTTGACAGGAATGAGAACAAAATACAGGCCTATATGTTAAAGTTCCATTTGAATTTCAAAACAATCAAGGCCTTACAAGGAAATAATTTGTTACATACACCTATATAAGTGATGCTAAGAGTGCTAAGAGAATGATGAATGTTTTTCTCCGCATATAAACTATTGGGTGTATTCCTATACGTTCAATCAGTTACTGAGACACCAGTCTGTTACACTATCAGGTACCAACCATCGGTGTGTCATATGCCATTATTAGTTTTATTTCATACACTGTATACAGATTGTATTTCAGATGCAGCCAGAAGCTCGTCTGTCCTTTCACAGAGTGGAAGGAGAGCGATAGAGAGAGAGAGACAGTGTGGTGATAGTCAGGCATGAAAGACAATTCATAAAGAGAGTGAGCAGGAATAGCGAGAAGAAAGGAGTGAATCAGATCTGATTATTTTACAGCAGATAGTGTTCTAAAAAACACAAATAAACACACCTACTCCTTCACACAGCCTGCAAGTAGGTCAGGTGATACAGAAAGTACACAAAATGTATTAATTTGAAAAAATCTGTGAATTATTTTTAAAGTAATGATAAAATAAACACTGGAATTTTGACAGCAGTAATATTGACCCACAAGACGGATCTTGAATGTACAACAGGTCAAAGTAATCTATGAATGTTTTTTTTATAAAGTTCTGAGGGATAGTGATGTCCATGAAATATTTTATGCTTTTTCTTAAAAAGTCTAATGTAACAAGAAATATTTCCTTTATAATTAGCTGAAAGGCACCGGATATATATGATAAAGGTTTAGCACAGCTTTAGGCAGTGCAAAGGATATGAACTGGGTTATTGGAGATGACATATGACACAGGAGTTTCACAGAGAAACCAGCTACAGGACAAAACATCAGACAGTTACATAATAATGCAGTGAAGATGTTAGTAGCATGATAGCAAACCAAACAAATGCACAGCAGATCCATTTTTAAAAGCTGCTAAAGCTGTGTCTGTTTCCTTTATTTTATTTTATTTATAGCAGTTACAGCATTTTTAAAGTCATATATTAGATTTGGAGCTCTCTGACCTGCACTCTATGTCCCTGCAGCGGCAGCAGAATGCCCTAAAGTATGTAACTGAAGAGTGGGCATCCAACGAGTATGAGCTGCTGCGTGAGCGTGGCCTCTGGGGCCCGCCCATCGGCTCACACCTGGACAAGTTTGTGCTGGAGATGACCGAGGGGCCCTGCAGGATGAGGAAGAAGATGGTCCGCAATGACATGTTCTACATCCACTACCCATACATCCCTGAAACAGAGACAAATACCAGCTCTGCACAGGTATTGACACTGAAGTTCACTCACAGCACACTCACCTAATGTGACGATTATCAAATGTTTCTACTAAATATTACACTGATAAGAGATACTGAAGACTCCTTTATGCATTTCCATGACTCTGGATTCTTTGCACAGAAATCACAACTTCCTTCACTGTGACAACCTAGTATGAAACTTCTATAACTGTAATGTGGAAATTTAGAGTCATCAGAGCACATACACTGAGAAAGGTCTATAGATCTGTCACTGAAGCAGCACTCACAAAAGTAAAAGGGTCTTTTTTCTTCACTTTGGAAGGTGCTTTAAAAAATGTCAGTTTTAGTGACCTAATGCGCCATTTATTTGTGAAGGAGAGGCCCAAACACAAAGAAAAATGTTTCTTTTGCAAAATATCAGTATTAGTGTGGCCATGGCTCTAGGCCGTAATAAAGTGAATAAAGGTCGGTTTTCAGCCTTGATGTGAGAATTTCAACTGAACATGCTTCTTTAACATGTAATGGAGGGCTATGGCATCTAGTGGTGAAGTTTTTTTGCTTTTTTTTTACTTGCATATTGAACTTCATAAAAGATAATATAAAGAAAATAATGATTTTGATACAGACACAGATCAGGACTACAAGTGGTACCTCCCACATCTACGTTTTTATGTGCATGAAATGAATGGATTTGAAATTAATATTGTTTCTGTAATATCTCCTATTCCTGTGGAGACTCATTACTGTCATGTGAGCAAGTGACACCAACAGCTGGTGGCTCACTTTTCCTGGCACTAACCCACAGACACATTTAGCTTTGTTTGTGCTACAAATAATCCCTCCTCTCTGTTAAAGGCACCCTCTCTAACACACACACTGCACTGATTTATTTGGTCAGGGAGACAGAGAAAGACAGCCCGCAGGCATGTTGGGTTAGATGTTTCTACTGTACCTCAGAACGTACCTCCTCTTCCTCTTTTTATTCCCCCAGCATATAATGTGGGGCGATATAGTGATCAGTATGTCCGTCCTGTCTGTTATCATTTTGTTTCCAGAGTTAAACCATTTGATGTTTTTTCACCAAACCTGCAACAATTTATCATATATATTTTGTTGAAGTGTTGTCTTTTGCTATTGGCCTGTCATCCATTCATGTTGTCTGACATATCATTTTGAGGGTACCCATATCATGTTGTTTCCAGTGCAGAACTAGAAAAAGCTGTTTCCACTGCAGAACTAGAAACACATTTGATATTTTTCCAGAAACTACTCAACTCTTCTATTGTCAATGGACAAAGTCAATGAAACTATTGCTAACATCAGTAATGTACCACTTTTCCTTTTTGTGGGGGCTGGGTGGATATGCCATCCTCTGATGGCTCTTGTTTCCATTTTGTAGCAGGTGGCATCTAGCATTAAGGTGCATCACTATCATCTAATATGGCTGAGTATGGACTAGTTAATACCCCCTTAACTAAAAAGCTGAGAACAGATAAAATAAACACTGGCTCTAACGAGGGGCAAGGATGGGGGTATTCAGTTGGTTGCAGTCTGCAACACTTTGCACATGCATCAGAAGTTGTGAGAAACTCTTGATCGTGGATGTGGCTCAGTTGTACCCCTAGAAATTGCCAAAAATGCAAGCCCCTATATGAGGTTTCACCTAGACATCCCAAATTTGCTAGACACATGTACAAGGTCCAGATGCACAAAGCCTCTTGGAGACATACCCTACACCAAACAGGAAATCCATAATTTTGGTTTCAATATGCAACTTTTGCCAATTTTTTTGCCATTTCAAGACGCAACAAGTGTAAAACATGACTGAAATTTAAAAAAGAAGGAAGAAACAAACAAATGCAAATCCATGGTATGGTTCAGGTAACAGTTACGGTGCTGAATCTGACTGCTGGTCTCAGTATGAAACAGAAAATCCTGTTTGTAAATTGACATCAGAACCACTCCAGCCCTTGTCTCCCCTCTTGTGCCCCTGCTGCCCTCTGTCCCCATGTGGGGGCCTGACTGTTCCCACGTACCCTCCTGAAGTGCACATGGTTTCAAAACATGCCCTCACAGATGCCTGGTGTGACTGCATGAGAGCAGATAACATTCACATCCTGAATGTCAGTTTATGACCTATGAAGCCTTATGCTGCATTCGAGCAACAGTGCAGTGAACACTTCCAGCGCATGTGTTACTGTCCATGTGTTTGCAGGTTTAAAGACACTGAAGAAATTTGATGCTTGAACAAATTCAAGAAAAGACAAAATGATGAGCTGTTTGTAGTGTCTGGGCATTGTTTTTGCACATAGGCATGGGTACTGCATGTCTAATTTTCCCAGTACTGTCAGTATTTTAGTATTTTGTGCCAAAAACACATGTAAATACAACTGAGAGCAACGAAAGCAAAGCACAACATTTGAATGTGAAGATAACAAGGGTTCTTTAGAAGTGCTGTGTCAGGTAGTGCTGGGCCGTGTGACCAAGCATTTGTATCACTGTTTTTGTTGTTGTTTTTGCACGACTGGGCCTTTCTATAGGTTGTAGACATTTTCTAAAATCTCAAAAAGAAGACTCAAATCTGTGGTTTGTTAATTCAAACCTTTATTTAACTGGCAAAGGGACAAAGAAAAGATTTTCAGTGTTTTTGATGACCAATTTAATTGTATTTTTTAAATATAACAAATTTAGATTTTGGTGTCTGCAGCACACTCAAAAAAATCTGGGACAGAGATACTATATATTCACCACTGTGTTACATCATCTTTCCGTTTTAATTTTCTGCTTCCTATGAAAATTAAGTATGGAAATTTGTATTTCCATACTGTCCCCACTTTTTCTTATTTGGGATTGTAGAAAATATCCCAACTGGTAATTGAGTTTTTACATAGAATATAAACATATTATAATTTCATCATATATATAATGAAGGCTTTGATTAATATCAGGTTTGTTTGAAGTAATTGGTCTGCATGAATCAGTTGCAGAATGAAAACTAAATTTTTATTGTTCAAACTGCAACATAGTAAAAAATAGAACTTAAAAATAAATACATATTCCAGAAACTTTAACATTGCTTCCTTTTCAACACTAAATATTCATGATATGCATTGTTATGTTATTTAAGGGATAATGCATAGAGAGCTGGTCATTATTGTAAAATAAACCCCTTACAGTGTGATGTGTTATTTCACAATAATGACTCTGTACATTATCCCACTTATTACTAAAGAAATCAATAGTTGACAAAAATATTGAGTTCAAATCATCTCTAATGTTTAACTGATGAAATTTTTTGATTTTTTGCTGTTATGTATACAGATATAGTGTTTCATTTTACACTTATATAATCTCTGTCTTGCCTCTTGTTTTTATTGTTTTGTTTCTTTTGTGAATTTGATCAGGGCAAACCTGACCTTTAAAACATATTCCTTTTCTAGGTGGAGCTGTTATGCAGACATGCAACAGTCTCGCCTCTTCCTCTTTTTTTTTAATCCCCCTGACGTATAATGCAGGGGGATCAACATGTCTGTCCATTACGCCGTTTGTCTTCACTTTCTTTCAGAAATTTGAAAGCCATTCAATATTTTTCCAGTAAACTAATCGAAACTACTCAACTCCTCTGCTGTCAATGAGCAAAGTGAATGAAACTCAGCTAAAATCAGTAACAAGTATCACTTTTCAGTGTTGTGGGGCCTTCCATTGATGGCTTATTTATCTCTGTTCCAGAAGCCTCTGCGTTACAGACGAGCCATCAGTTACGACAGTAAGGAGTACTATATGCGCCTGCTGTCTGGAAATCCAGGCATGTACCAGCACTCTGTGGAGCACAGCACAGAGGGAGAAACAACACAACATGAGCCTGAACACGGAGAGGACACCATCGCTAGAGTCAAAGGTGTGTTTGGTGAATGACTCATCATTTAATCACACAGTCCTGAGGTTCTTTTAAAGAGCATAAGCTCTTTTTTCCTCTTTTCTAAACAATATATATTTTATTTCACTTGTTTGCCAAATATTTTGAAAAAAGTCTCAGGTGTGTTGGAGAAAGGTTGAAAACAATGAGAAAAGCAGGGGAAAAAGTATTCAACTAAGACATTTCAGTCTGTCCAACATTCATCAACTATGAGGGCAGAGTCACAGCAATTCATCTATATCTCTACATCGGAACTGTCACAATGTCACATTATCCAGTCAGAAAAGCAAGTCTCAGTTAATCTCCTCCCCAAAATTACATTAGATATTCATAATAAAACAATCATCCAATTAACTAGCCACAGTTTCCAAGTTAAGTGTAGATTTATACAGTACAATGGCTCTAGTTTAACATAAAGAAAAAGTACAAAAAGAAATACATAAAAATGAAAAAAAATGAATACACAATAAATAAAGAAAAAAAAAGAAAAAAGTACAAAAAATTCAAAAGGAGATGGGAAAGAAAAATACATGTCTATAGTAAAAAGAAAAGAAAAAGAATACAAAATGAATAAAAGAAAAAAAATATAACAAAGAATAAGGAAGAAAAAGGAAAAAAAGAAAATTGTGCAAAGAAGTTATTTGTAGGGAAAAAACCTTTGTCCTGTGCTCTACAGGTCTAGTGAAAGCTCCTCTGAAGAGGTCTCGGTCTACAGCGGACGGTGCTGATGAGGACAGCCAGGAGCAGCTCCAGGAGCAGTTGCTGGAGTCTGGAGGTCCAGAGGAGGAGCAGAGGACTGACAACACATCACTGCTGCGCCTCCTGGAGGAGGGAGAGAAGGTGAGTGAAGGAACACATTAACGTATCACTGAAGAATAGACATCATAACAGCATACTTATTCTGACCTGAGTAGTATGTGACAACCTGAAAACCTGAAGTCCACCAAACATACCCAGATGTACACTACTATACTGGAATACACGTTCAATTCAATTTTATTAATGTAGCACCAATGACAATACATGATTGTCTCAAGGCACTTCACAATTCAGATTAAGAATATACAGAAAAAAAACCCAGCAAATCCTCCAAGAGCAAACCCAGGATGACGAGGGGAGGACAAACTTCTTTTACAGAAGGAAAAATCTCCTGCACAACTGGGCTCCGGTTCAGTATTTACATACATTAAATACAGATATACAGCGCAAGACATTTTGGCAAAAATGTCTGTGAACTGCAGATGAGACACAGACACGAGCCACAACAATTGTGAGTGCATAAAACTGCTATGGTAAGATTTGTTATGATATCTTTGCATACAAATGATAATTTATGGTTGAAAAACAACATACTGTTACAGTTTGAAATAAGGCTGGGCAATAAAACAATAATTATAAGTAATGTGATAGAATTTTATATCATGCCATGATCATTTTCCCTGGAGATCAGTGGGTATTATTATTTCGATATAATTTTCACATATCACAGCAACAATTGTTTTGCCTTTTGTGAAATAAAATACAGAATATTATGTGTTGTAAGAAAAAAAAAGATGTTATCATGATATTATATTACCAAGTTCTTAGCAGTAGTAAGCTAATGGCTAACAGGCACACAGTAACTAAAGGCAGACATTTTTTACTTCTGTTCTTCTGTTGTATTTTTTTACTTTATTGTGTAATGTTCCCAGTTGATTAAGTGGCTACAAGTAAATTGTAGCTTTCTAACTGTGTATTGTTTGTTTATCTATTGTTCATCCATGTCACTAGCAGCTGCTCATAGCTCATCATTGTTGGAATTAAAATAAACTCACAGTGTAGTACTGTAAGTTATCTGTTTTGTGTTTCACTCAGACCACAGTTTGTTTAATGTAGAAAAAAGTATGACATGACTTTAATTTAGCAGGTAATCATTTATTTTATTTCCAGTTTCATGGTTTCCTCTTCTAAAGGCAGCAGTGTTGTAGCATGTTTTGCCACTTACTACTGGCTGAGGAGTGTTCCAGAAAGAAAGTCATGACAGTGCATACCCTCTATTAGCCACTGATGCCTAATGTCCCTATGGGAACCAAGATTTGCTATGGTGCTATTTGTAAAACATCTTATCAGCACCAACTAATCGGCCAAATGGATTAATCTGTCTATTGGTCTGTCTATCTCCAGTTTAATTAAGGAAAGACACATTTAAGGAACTTAAGTACATTTGAATGATACTACAAACTGAAAAATGAAATGGTAAATTCTGTATATCCGTTGATTTTGACAGAACTGATTGAGATTATTGCTTTTTATGCATTTTATTATTCACCAATAGTCCTTTACAATGAACTTAAGTTTCTCATTCTGAAGAAATTTAGAGAAATTTTAGAGTATTTTTAATCAGGTGCCACCAAGCAGCTCTGCAGAGGAAACTGCTGCTGAAATGGCCTTGAGCAAAGTCCTTAATCCTCAGTTTCTAAGTGAGAGGAAAGCACATTTCGTCACTCATTTACTTTACTCCCACATTTCCACCCTGGAGGAATTTGAAGTGGTGAAAACTGCTTTGTCCAAACTTGAGGTAATCATCTGTGTATGTGTGTGTTTTCTAGATCCAGCACATGTACCGCTGTGCCCGAGTTCAGGGTCTGGACACTAGTGAGGGTCTGCTGCTGTTCGGGAAGGAGCACTTCTATGTCATCGATGGTTACACCATGACCGTGTCCAGAGAGATCAGAGACATCGACACGCTGCCCCCTAAGTAGGTCAACAGCACTCAGTCTATCACTGTGCATCACTGACTGCATACCTGGAAGAGTTCTTACTGCAGCACTGATCCTGAGTTTTTGGGTCATGCCGCTGTAAATGATGCACACACTCCACTTTGTTCCCCTGAATAAAAGATGCCATCCTTGCTGCAGTGGGAGTTTGGTGCTGCCTGCATGATGTAATGCTGCTGACAGAGCATGCGTGGTGAAACTCAGCAGGGATATTACGTATTCCTCTTTTTAGGGACTTGCTCTGTCTTTACCTCAGAGACAGTGTTGGAAAATAGCCAGAAAAAACACTTTAACAGCAGATCTGATCATGCTCCACTCAGCTGTTTCAGTGTTTTACCATCATGAGCTAAATTGTATACATAACTCAAGAGTAGTTTCATTAATCAAGGCCTTGTCCTTGTGCTTAACAGTTGATTTGATTCAGCTTTAGTTGAAATAATATAATATTTTTGCTGAACATACATGAAGTGAAAGACTGAAATATATGACAAAGATGGAGGAAAAGAAGTGTCAGATCATGGCAGTGTCTCAGTTGTAGTCCCTGTTGGTTTCAGCTTACTGGATAACTGAGTTGCTAAATGCTTCACTGCTTGCATGTTGTCTTTTTTCCAGTTTGCATGAGGCCATCATTCCCAGAGGAGCAAGACAAGGCCAAAGCCAGCTAAAGAGAACCTGCAGCATCTTCGCCTATGAAGACATCAAGGAAGTGCACAAGAGACGCTACCTGCTCCAGGTCAATAAGCACAGCCCTCATGCTCAGCTCTTTAATTTTAATGTTCAACTCAACACTTTGACTCCATTTACACCTGGTATTAAAAATGTGATCTCTAAATGTGACAATATCCACATAATAAACCATCCAATCTTGACTTTGCATTTACACCTGGTATTTTTAATGCATTGTCGTTCTCTTCATTAAGATCAGACCTCTGTCCTAAAACCTGTAAAACCTGTACCTGAGTCATGTGTTGGCAAATCATGATATGATGTTGTAGCAACATAGTCTTGTCATAACAAAAGCCCATTTTAACATTTGTGTTACAAGGGGTTTATTCACTAACTCACCTTTCTCATTTGAAGTGGAGTCCTTGTCTCTGTCTGTGTGTCTAACGTTAAAGTAGCTGCACTGTTGGACGGTTCGATAGTATCTGGTCCAGCTCACAACAAGACAACAACAAGTTATTCTTGATCACCTGTTATTCTTATTATTATATTTATGTTGATGATAAGCCACCTTTAGATATTTTACTTTCCATTGGCGTTGCAGCCCGGTCCACTGACAACCTACATCTTGTTTCTTGCGGCTCCAGGGACATGAATCTTTCATTTCTTTTAATGTTCATCAGGTTAGCTAGCCTGTGATGTGAGTGCTCAGTGTTATTCGTGGTCAGAGGTCAGAGGGGAGTTATAATATACAGAATACAGTTGTGAGCACACAGTATGAAACCAACCTAACGTCCGTACTCAGTGCAAGCCAGACTACCACCAGATGTGGTCTGGCGGATCCAATCAAAATCTGATCACTACACATTTACACTTTGAATTACCATTCATGTTTCCTAATCTGAATAACTTGGATAACTGGATACAGATTGCATTTTATTTATTTTCTAGATGTAAATAGGGTCTTTGATGTGACATTTGTGTTCTGTCGCCTTTCAGCCGATGGCAGTGGAGGTCTTCTCAGCAGACGGGAGAAACTACTTATTAGCCTTCCAGAAAGGAGTTCGCAACAAAGTTTACCAAAGGTACTGAACGCAGACTAAAGTGACTCAAAGAGGTTACGTTTTCCATGTTACTTTCCTGAGTTTATTTGTGTAATTATAACCAGAATTTATGACATTATACATTTTTTGAGGCAATTATTACCTTTTACTAGTACAATGTGGAGAATTCAAGCCCATATTACACATATGCTGGAAATCAACATTTAGAAGATGAGGTTAGTGTCTGTCTTTTGAGAGGAACAATATTTGCATATTGAGAGTTCACAGGAGTAGGAGATGTTTTGATACATTTTAATAAGGTTATTTAGCTTGCTTTGTGATAAATCCACATAGAAAATATGGCTTTCTTGTGTGATATAGTAGGATGCCTTTTACGTCTTACTATTCCAAAATATCATCAGCATGGATTCGTGTTGGATATTCAGGATTCAGGTGGTATTTGCAGAAAGAAGGGTTTCTACAAAGGCTACAGCTGTGTGATGATAAAACAAAGGAAAACCACACATATGCACGTTTGTCACCATAACCACGTTTGCTCTGTTCTATATTTTAAATTTAAGTTTTAGAAAGTAAAGAAAGAAGACATGTCAGACTGCAGCAGGTTTTTAAAATGGCTGTAACATTATTCATTTTGGTTCATTCCTGCAGGTTTTTGGCTGTGGTGCCTTCACTGGCAGACAGCTCTGAGTCAGTTTCTGGACAGAGACCCAACACCAGTGTCGAACAAGGGTAGGACTTCTGTTAAATGCCATTCAACACAAACATACTGTAGGTCTCATTTCTTTCACATCCAGTTTTGAATTCAAATGTGTTTTCAGAGCACTTCTCTCAAGTGCTCATTGTTACTCGGTTACAAACAGTCACTTCTGCTTTACTTCATTACTGCTTATAAGTTATAATTTTCTAAATACTACTATTATTGACTCACAAAATGCCAACTATCACCATGACTGCCCGGTCAGTGCTCATGGTACTGCACAGAGAAAGTACTTTTTAAATTGAATGACATCTGTAAAGTGTCCAAAATGAAATGAATTTTGTGAACAATCAGTTCTTTCATAAAATCGTGTTAATCATTCACTGTTGGATCATAAATAACTGGGTTGTCAGTGAGTTTCTCCTCCGCCATTGTTGACAGTGTAGGTATCACAAGTTCCGCCTGTTCTAGGTTTTGATTGGTTGGTGAAAGAGAAGTGGGATTAAGAAGCCTGTCAAGGCTTTTCTACATTCTTGAAATTTTGCAGTGCGAAAGAAAGGATAGATAACACACTTGTTGTGGTACCAGAGCATTCTACATATACAGTACACGATCATGTGTAGCAAGTTTTTCTCTTTTTTGTAACTTAATATCCTTCCTGATATCTGTCAGATCCGGACTTCTCAGCACGCTGGTCGGTGAGAAATCTGTCACTCAGAGATGGGAGGTGAGACTTTGGTTTTAAACCTACTGTTTCAACCACAAAGGAGTCATTCCAGATCACATCACCCAGACCCAGAAACATTTTGCAGGTCACCCCCCTCTGTATCTCTAATAGTTTTGAAACTACAGCCCTTTGAAATTGTAATACATTTTATGCGTTTTTCCCATCAAGCCTTTTGGTCTGACTTCTTTCAGAGCCTCGTAGGAAGAAAGGTCCATAAGATCCACCTGATGATTTCATGTTTAAATTCTACAGGGGAATTTTTCACTAATCATGAAACTTCACAGCTGTGATGCCAAATGAAAGGAGCAATGTATTTGGACTGACAGACTGAAAATGCATTAAATTAATTACAATTTCAAAGGGTTATAGTTTGAAAACTATATAAGATACTACTAATAATAATATTACAGTATTTGGGATTTCTGCACAAGTTAAGTGTAGGAGCAGCTGTGCATTTTTTCCGGAGGTGGTGACCTGGGTGATTTGCTATGGAATTACCCAAACTGCAGGTGTTTTATGCATTAGATTGTCTATAATTTCCTATTGTGATCTGTTTTCCAGCGAGGAGAGATCAGTAACTTCCAGTACCTGATGCATCTGAACACACTGGCAGGGCGTTCTTACAACGACCTGATGCAGTACCCTGTCTTCCCCTGGATCCTGGCCGACTACGACTCAGAGGTGACCACAGTGAATTGTGTTTGATACGTCATGACAGTATAGAAGACAGCTAACAGTGTTTATTGACCTGTACATGTGTTTCCTGTTTTGGTGATGTTTTCTGTGATTTGTGATAACCAGGAGCTCGACCTGAACAACGCCAAGACTTTCCGTAACCTGGCCAAGCCAATGGGCGCCCAAACCGACGACCGTCTGACGCAGTACAAGAAGAGATACAAAGACTGGGAGGACCCCAATGGTAAGAGTACACAGTTAAACCAGGACATGGAGTCAAGAGGGCCACTAGTAGCAGGTCTGTGCTTCAAGCCTTGGTCACAACTTTTACAATTAATGGCACCTCGTACTTAAAGGTGTGTGCGAATTAGTGGAAAACTCACTTGACATAAAGATATGGAGAAAAAAGTGCATACCGTATTTTCCGCACTATAAGGCGCATCGGATTATAAGGCGCACCTTCAATGAATGGTCTATTTTAAAACTGTTTTCATATATAGGGCGCACCGCATTATAAGGCGCATAGAATAGAAACTTCTGTACCATTGAT
>JAPQRN010000027.1:187306-197857 GCA_037367275.1 Coranthus polyacanthus
GGACAGACAGTGCAATAGGTGTTGTGTGTACAGACAATGATAACAGCGAATGCCAAGCATGACACAACATTAACATACACACATACAGCCGACAGAGCAGCATACAAATTAGTATTTAATGTAGAAGACCAACTCTTTGTAGACTCTCTCCTATATTCAGACCTGACATAAAGTTTCCTCTGCTTATGTGTGTGATTTGCAGGGAGGTCATTTTGACCTGGCTGACAGGATGTTTCACAGCGTACGTGAAGCCTGGCTCTCCGCCTCCAAACACAACATGGCCGATGTCAAGGAACTCATCCCAGAGTTCTTCTACCTGCCCGAGTTCTTACTCAACTCCAACAACTTTGACCTGGGTCAGTAATGGAGAGTGTGGAATAAAGCAGCTAATGAAAACACTGCAGGAGATAATGAAGTACACGCGTTGTGTCAATGATATGTTTTTTGATGGAACAGGTGCTAAGCAGAACGGCACTAAGCTGGATGATGTGATTCTGCCTCCCTGGGCCAAAGGTGACCCCCGTGAGTTCATCCGAGTCCACAGAGAGGTAGGATATTGACACGACTGCATGCGGTAGTGTAAAATCTGAAATATAAATCAGTACATGTTTACCCCGGTGTTGCCCTCTGACCCCTCTCAGGCGCTGGAGTGTGACTACGTCTCGGCTCACCTCCATGAATGGATCGACCTGATCTTCGGCTACAAGCAGCAGGGTCCCCCCGCCGTGGAGGCAGTCAACGTCTTCCACCACCTATTCTACGAGGGTCAGGTGGACATCTACAACATCAATGACCCACTCAAGGAGACAGCCACCATCGGTTTCATCAACAACTTTGGACAGATCCCTAAACAGGTGACACAACAACTACCGCTGCTGTAAATCTAATGCTACTCCTTCCACTGCAGCTCATTCCACTATCTGTCCACTTGCACATTTCTATTATAGAACAAATCGTCACACATAATCACAAAATTAGGGACAGTTTTTGGCTTGAAACATCTCTCCTCTGTCTTGTTGTCTTATATTATTTACATCTTGTTGCATATTTTATGAATAATTAAAAACCACAGATAAATGATATTGATTTAACATTGGCTGTACTGGTTAGAAACATAGTGCAACTAAGCTAATACTGGTTAAGTCTAAAAATAAACCATTTCATTTTGCAGAAATATAAAAATGTTTTGTTTATTCCTGTAAATAACCTGCTTGTGCTGCTATGAACCTTCATTGTATGGAAACTACTGCTACAGTCTCAAAGGACAGTTGATAACCAGAACGATTTTATCAGCATTTGACTGTTGGCAGACTGAACTGACTGACTGTTGATGTGTGTGTATTCCAGCTGTTTAAAAAGCCTCATCCTCCCAAACGGGTCCGTAGTAAAAACAACGGTGACATAGCGAGCATTCCCCCAAGCTCCAATAGTGACAAGATCTTCTTCCATCATCTGGACAATCTCAGACCTTCTCTTGCACCTGTCAAAGGTATGTATACAAACCATCTGTTTAACCAACTAGTACCTGAAAAACATACTGTATGTTTTATGTACTGGAACGTGGTTGTAATTGTCAACATTCACACAAAAAGAATGAATCTAATTCTGTGTTATATTCATTGGACACACTTATCCACTGGGTTCCATGATTTGACACTGTTTTCTAAATGGGTTATACTAGAGGATGTTTAGTCCTGTTTGATCTGGACAGTGTTACTGAGGTGAGTCAGCTCTCACACTTCTCTTTCCCTCTGTATATTTGACTCTGTAGAGCTGAAGGAGCCCGTGGGACAGATTGTTTGCACTGACAAAGGAATTCTTGCTGTGGAACAAAACAAAGTCCTGGTTCCTCCAACCTGGAGCAAGACCTTCGCCTGGGGCTACGCTGACCTCAGCTGCCGACTCGCTAACTATGAATCTGACAAGGTGAGGAACATTTGAAAACTGTATAATTTGTAATATTTCCACTTTAAAACATTCAAAAATTACCTAAAATTGTCAGAGTATGAAGAAATAATAGTTTTGACATTATGTCAAAGATGTTAATATGTTGTATTGAAGAGATATCTAGAGCAGTTAGCATGCTAACCAACTAGCCCCTCATTCTCCTGTCTTGTTCTACCACTTTGTAACACTAGAGGGAGTAGTGAGTCACTGTAGCATCCAGTCTCTCCTTGGTCTATCATGAGAAGAAGATGTTGCACTGCTGTTTGGGTTGGTGTCATGGATGTATTTAGAGAAACAATACATCCATGTTTGGTGCTGATTGGATCAGGGGTAGACACTCTGCTGTGATTAGACGTTTTGCTACCTAGCTGTGATCGATTCATTCATAGATATAAAAGAGATATAAAAGCATAGCGCAAGTGGTTCAGCAGGAGACAACTCCGCTCTGAGAGCCACTTTCTTCATTAATAGGACAATAATGAGACTATCAACAGTTTTGAGAGAACTTAAATTAAGACTAATGTACAGATACAAACATCTGTGAATCAGTTAATGTAAAATTCATTTTAAAATGTTAAATTAATCTTCACATTTTTACATTTGCTGATTAATTTGCAACAATTAATTTCCAAAACTCAAAATCTGCTAATTTAGATTCTTGGGTTTGCTTTATAGCTGACACTCCACCTGCAGCTTCTAAACATCACTGAGCTCCACCCCACTGTCTGTGGAGGTTTATTGTAATGTACCATGGCTTATGTTCCCCTGTGGGTTCTCTCTATTTGGCAGCTTTCAGTTTTTTTTCACCTTTAAACTAAGATAGTGAAAGTAAACCGTACAAAGTCTCCCCCTGCTGGTGTTTGAATGAAAATACATTGCCCACGTTTTACAGCTACAGCCATTACAAAAGTCCAAGATACAATTCTCCTGCATCTTCTGTGTTTTTGTCTCCAGTAAAGTTACATAAGTTGTTGCATAAGCTTTTTGAATTTAATACTAGGCAGATAAGTTTCAAGATGATTCTTCATAAACGCCAACAGCAAACATTATTTTTCTCTTTTCTAAAGCCTGGCCATTTTTTTCAAACAGGTTTTTCTACAGAAGCTGGATTTGTAGGTAGCTTAAAGGCTACAGATTTATGCTTTTTTAATCTTGGTATTTTATATAAAAGCAGACTTTTTGCCACTGGTACATGTCCCTGAATGTTGGTGTCGAAGTGTTGAGGGTGCCTGAACAGAGAGAGCCATCCCCGCTACACCTCTGCAGCCTTAAGCCAACTGTTTTTTAAAAGTCTTCATTTTTGTTTCAGGCATTGGTGGTGTACGAGTGTCTGTCAGAGTGGGGTCAGATCCTGTGCGCCATCTGCCCCAACCTAAAGCTGGTCATCACCGGAGGCACCAGCACCGCCATCTGTGTTTGGGAGACGGGAACGTCCAAGGAGAGAGCCAAGTCGCTCACACTCAAACAGGTATAAACAAAGTGATGCAAAGCCACTCACACTGTGAGCATCAAAAATATACAATCTGATTTTCTCATTTCACTGAGTCTTTGGAAAAATATGGAAGCCAAGACTGGCCATAGTAGCATTTTTTTAAATGCTGTTTTCTTGAGAGAAAAAGATATTTAACTCATTATCTCTATATCTCTAATCTAAATGATAATTAACAAAAACAATGTGCCCATGTTCAAGTGCCAGTTGAATGTCAAATAGGCCCACAATAGTTCAACAAATAAGAAAAACTAGGAAATGTTGATGTCTGACATTTGACATGTTTTCTGCTTTCTGAAGGCATTACTGGGCCACACAGACGCCGTAACATGTCTGACGGCATCATCGGCATATCACATTGTTGTGAGCGGCTCACGGGACCGAACCTGCATCATCTGGGATCTCAACAAGCTTTCATTCGTCACACAGCTCAGGGGACACCGGGCCCCCGTCTCTGCTCTGTGCATCAATGAACTGACGGTGAGTTCAAGAACAAAAAATGTGTTTAGTTTATCAGTTTATCTTCTATTTATTGAAAAAGTTTGGACAGTAGATTTCCAGTAGATACTCTGCAGGATTCCCTTTTCATCTCGCCATTAACATATGGCTATTTTTTAAATTATTATTATTATTATTAACAAAATAGACAGAGAATAATGTAAACAATAGGCGCACATGTAACACCGTACAAGTGACACAGACAAAAAAAAACAAAAATAATGGGTAAATAAAAATGGGAATACAATATGAGGAAAAAATGAAAATAAAATAAAAACAGAGCAACATATACAGGGGTACATGTATACAAATAAATATAGAATTATTCAGAGGGTACAGGGGAAAAGGTTTCATAAATCTCCAAAAGCATTTTTAAAGAACTGTTGAGTTCAAAAGAGTGCAGATACACTGCTAAAAAACTTTGTGTTTGCAGGGGGATATTGTATCCTGTGCAGGTACATACATTCATGTGTGGAGCATTAACGGCAGCCCCATCGCCAGCGCTAATACATTCACGGGCCGCAGTCAGCAGATCCTGTGCTGCTGCGTGTCTGAGATGAACGAGTGGGACACGCAGAACGTCATCGTGACTGGACACTCCGACGGCGTTGTCAGGGTAATCAGATACTTACTCATTAATGGGTATTGGCATGTTATTATGCCAAAAAACAATGCCTTCTAGTACTGAAACACAACTGAACTGTTAAATGAATTTTTCATTCAATGTTTGTTGCAGTTCTGGCGAATGGAGTTCCTCCAAGTCCCAGAAACCCCTGCTCCAGAGCTGGTAGAGCCAGATGTGCCTGACTGCTGTGGGGAGGAGAAGATTGGTGAGTCATAATGAGGAAAATCAACTGGAGCCCTCATAACAACACATCATAATGATACATGAGCGAACATTGACGTTTACTGTATGCAGTGAGTGGTCTTTAAACAGATGATTTATTTCAGGTCTTTGAAATATCCTTTAAATTCATTTTGAAAGTATGCTTAAAAGTTCAATATGTAAGATTTGTGTGAGTTTGTTTGTGCATACATTACATTTGTGTTGGTGTCTGTGTTATGCTAGGAGCTGGACATTTGGATGACGTTAGCTCACTCCATTTCAAAACAGTATCTTTTATTGCACCCTTTTGCTTCTGTAGAGGAGCAGAAGAGAGGCACTGAAGAACTCGGGTCAGGTTTTTCACAAATATCCTCGCTCCTGAATCTTCTACATAGAAATTTGTGTTCAAGCTGTTATCATGGATGTAGGCAATGTGACGGGAGTTAGCTAAAATGAGCAGACTCAGATCTTATACTCTATTGACTACATTGAACCTTTAAAGGGATAGTTTGACATTTTGGATCCAGTTAGCTTAGTGCATTAACTGGGCTGATTGAAACAAGTGGAAGCAACTGACTTGGAATGAGTAAATGGCAACAAAATTCACTTTGCAGCACTTCTAAACCTCACTAATTCACATTCTTATTTGTGTGATCCTTTCAAAAGTAACTTAGGTGCAACTTAGGTGCAAAGACTCCTCCCCACCAAAAACAGTCTGGTGCATAAACCACTGTAATAGCATGACTTGTCATTTTTAAGCTTCAGTTTTCTCAGCTGATAAACAGGTTTAATTGAACTCTAGATGTGCTGGTGTCTGATTTCACAGCAAAGATAGGAACTTTTGGCAATTATACGAATATGTGCATGTCACAAAATCAAACTCAAATAATGAAATTACTTCTTAAACTCTTGTCCTCCAGAGGGTGGTGAGAGTCACAACGGTGATGATGACAGTAGTGAGTCAGATGGGGACGAGCCGAGTCTGAGCCAGGAGCCCAAAGCCCCACGCAACCCTTCAACAGGAGGAGGCAGCCAGCCAGGCAGCACAGTACACAGACCCAGAGGTACTGCACTGGGGGGGATAAGAATATTATATTGCAGCATTTAGCAGCTAAAGAGAAGTTAGTGAAGACCAAATGCAAAAGGAAGAGAAGGTGAAAGTATTGAGTTTACAATGAGGTGGCCACTAACACAACTCCACACGAAAAAAAAAAACTAAAGGTTTGTAACAAGATATTTTGTAATAATTCAACAATATGTAATACATTTCACTTCACTCTGTAATAACACCCACTTTCTATAATAATCTGCTGGATTCTTTAAAAATAAAAAGCCCGAACATAATATGTAATAGGGATACACAGATTCCAAAATTCTGTTAATTAAAATGACAATCTGGCCAATAGCTGATACAGTTGGTATTTTCAGCTTGATTATTTTTTTTTTGTTATTTATCCCCTCTTTTGTACCAGGAAAACAAAGAATAAAGAGGTAGAATAAAAATAGGTAAAGTGTTTTAAAGTCTTTCAGCCAAAGTCAATTTTGCAAATTTATGAAAAAAACTTTAATTTGACAAACATCAGCCACTGCCATTGGTGAAATGGCATCCTATGAGAGATAGATAGACAGACAGACAGACACTTACTTTCTTTATTTGGTGGGTGCTCCGCCGACCCACCAAAGTCCCATGGAGGGGATGATGAGTTGCTGAGGACAGAGTGCATCTTGCTCCTCATGCTCCTCCCAACAACTGCATCTATGGAGTCCACTCCCACACCCATCACTCAAACTGCCTTCTTCACCAGTTTGTCCAGTCTCTTTCTGTCTCTCCCTCTTGTGTTGTTTCCCCAACAGACAACTGAATAAATAATAGCACTGGCAACCACAGACATGTAAAACATATACAGCATTTTACTGCATACCTCAAAAGATCTGAGCTTATGTAGGAAAAACAGTTACCTCTGCCCCTTACTTCCAGTATTAGTGTGAACTTACCAGTCCACTTTGTTATCAAGGTGCACTCCCAGGTACTTGTAGGACTGCACCACCTCCATGCTCTCACCTTCAATGTTAACAGGCTGGAGGGGGGTCCCTGGACCTACCGAAGTTAACAATCATCTCTTTGGTCTTTGTTGTGTTTAAAATGAGACAGTTCTCTCTGCTCCAGGCACTAAAAGCAGTTGTTAGTCCCCTGTATTCCTCCTCCTGCCCCTTCCTCACATATGCGACAATTACAGTGTCATCAGAATACTTCTGGATATGACAAGTGTCTGAGTTGTGCTGGAAGTCAGCTGTGTACAACGTAAACAGGAATGGAGATAGAACTGTTCCCTGTGGGGCCCCAACATTACTCACTACAGTCCCAGACACACAATCCCCCAGTCCCCCAGTCATCCCATCAGGTAGTCATAAATCCAAGATGTTGACTCCACCCCCATTGCCCTAAGTTTGTCCCTCAAAATCATGGGCTGATCGTATTAAAAGCAAATCAAAAAACATAATCCTCACATAGCCACAGGGTTCATCCAAGAAGGAATAAATCCTATGCAGCATGCAGAGGATTAGATCCTCCACACCCATGTCCTTTCGGTAAGCGAACTGCAAAGGGTCTTGTGCTTCCTGGACATGCGGTCTCAGATGGCAAAGTATTAGCTGCTCCATTGTCTTCATTATATGAGACGTTAGGGTAACTGGCCTGTAGTCCTTAATCTCGGTCATCTTCCCTGTCTTGGGAACCGGCATGAGACACAAGGTTTTCCATTTGATCGGTACCTTACCAAACTGAAGACTGTTATTGAAGATCATCTGGAGAGGCACTGCCAACTGAGCAGCACATTCTTTCAATAATCTTGGGCAAACGCCGTCCGGGCCAGCAGCTTTCATGGAACGCAGCCTCCTTGGCTCCTCTTATATGCCAATACCAATATTGGCTGATATCAGCAAATATCGGGTGATGCTGATGTTTGGCTCATATATTGGTGCATCCCTAATATGTAATAATTTATTACTTATTGAGAAGTTTATTACAGAATGCAGGAGTTGCACTTTTAGCATCTCTAACAGCTGTGTTTTGAATAATTCAGTTCAGTTCAGCTTTAGTTATCATAATACATGATTATCTTAAGGCACTTCACAAATTCATTTCAAGGCCTGAAAAATACTATACAGAGAAGAAACCCAACAAATCCTCCCAGAGCAAGCCCAGCGTGACTGCAGGGAGGAAAAACTTCCTCTACACAAGAAAAAACCTCCAACAGAACCGGGCTGTGGGTAAGGGGCCATCTGCCTCAACCGGCTGGGGTTAGTGGGAAGAGAAGAGAGAAAAGAAAAGCATAGAGAAAGAACAACAAACAACACAGACACTGGAAGAAACACTGGATAGGTTGGAGTCCAGAACCACACATCAGAAATGTACAGCTCAAGATCCACAGATACCTGCAGAAAAGAGCAGGAAGAGAGAGGACAGAGAGGAAAAAACAGAAAACTATGAGAGGGAAGATTAGTGACATATAATGGTGAAATCTGATGAAAGGCTTCCCAAATCAGAGTTTTTTCACTCTTATGTGACTCTCATATGTTTTTTTTTCATGACAGTGTGAACAGCACAAATCACATGGAATCTGATCTTTTCAATTATAATCTAGGCCATTTCCATATGTGGTCCTAAATCAGATATAGATCTGATGTTTAGTGAGCTCTGAACAGCCACATCAGAATTAATGTGACTTTTACTTGACTCTAGATTGAGATTTGTCGCAATTTTGTCGAATACTGTACAGTATCTGTTCAAATGAGCGCAGCCTTAAACATGTACAGCAGTAAAATGCAACATAAACATGAATGTAGCCATAATATGGATCTAAAAACATCATACATAATAGTAAAACACTGACAGGGACAATGTTACATTGACTCATTGTTCTCATATTTCCTCATTCCTGACATGTATCACATGTATTGTAGGTCCTTCAGGCAGGGCAGGAGCGTCATGGTCGATGGACAGCGGCTCTGACGACTCTCACCGCTGGTCTGACACCCTCAGCATCGACGAGAAGGATGGCTTCGTGTTTGTCAACTACTCTGAGGGCCAAACCAAGGGCCCTCACCCCCATGTGACACACCCAGGACAGAGCTTAGTGCCTCAGCCTCTGCAGCCATCCAGCATGGAAGCCCGGACATATAACCAGCTCCGAGCAGGTGGGGCCAGTAAAAGATGAATCCTTGCCCTCTTTCTCTTTATTTCAGTGTTGTTAGTTTTTTTAAGTTAGTTAAGAGGACACTACAGATGGAAAGTGTTGGTTTGGTGTTTTCTTGTTCATTTGCCTCTTGACTTTTCTTCCACAGTGTGTGTTAGTTGTGTGTTAATTAAAGTGTCTCTGTGCTTGTTTATCTATTCACAGGCTACAGATGGGAGCGCCAGCTGGTCTTCAGGAGTAAACTCACCATGCACACAGCGTTTGATCGCAAGGACAATGCTCATCCAGCAGAGATCACCTCACTAGCCATCTCCAAGTAAGACAGCCCAGAGTCTGCCTCTGAACATTATAATACTGAATAATCGTGTTGATAGGATGTAATTTAAATCCATTTTTCATATTAAGACATTGATGAGAGAGTAGTAATAGTAGTAGTAAGTACTAGTAGTAGTAGTAGGTAGTTTGAAACCAAAGTTAAATTGACAAGTGTCCAGTGTTGGCCTCGTGGGAATGGTGTTTTTACCCTCCATGGCTCCACGTTGTCGTGTCACCAAAAACTGGAAACGTTTTTGCTTAATACCAAAGAAAAACATACACTTTTATTTATTTTATATTTTTGTATTATGGTATGCACCACTCAGGAGCAGTACTCCTAATTTCATCATATTTACAAAGCACAATGATAATAAAGGCATTCAAAACGATGACCGTGCAGGATAGAACATGATATATTTGTATTTATCTAAATTCCCTCTTTTCTGTTCAGGGACCACAGTAAGATCCTGGTGGGTGATGGTCGTGGTCGAGTGTTCAGCTGGTCAGTGAGCGACCAGCCAGGTCGTTCAGCTGCCGACCACTGGGTGAAGGACGAGGTGGTGGACAGCTGCTCTGGCTGCACAGTGCGCTTTTCCCTCACCGAGAGGCGCCACCACTGCAGGAACTGTGGACAGCTCTTTTGCCAGAAGTAATGACACACAGCAAAGGCTCCTGCTTTACTGCTAATTTTCTATTTTTGTCTTTCACTAAAACATTTGAAAAGCTGGCACATGCACTCTTATGAGATTTTGGGCCCCACCAAAACAGGCCACACCAAGCCTGAAAACACAAAGCTACACACATGCAGTCTCCATTCAGTGGAGTTCAGTAATAAATACAAGACTGATTCCCTCTAGTGAAGTGAGTTAAGGCCATCTTGTATTTTAATGGTAAATTTCTTGAATAGGAAATTCACTTAACTTAAAGGTCCCATATTTTAACACTTAAAGTTCTATCTATACCATGTATATGTGTATATTATAGATTTCTGTAATGGTGTTGACATAAAAAAAAGAGTATAGATTTGATTTTTCCTCACTTTTATGAGTGCCTCCCTGTCTCTGCCTCAAATGGCTTGTATTACACTGGGAGGATAATGTCACCTCCCACTTTTCATCAGCAAACGTTCTGATTGGCTAATCTCAGATCCCCTAGCACCCATTAGCAACAGCAGAATTCCCACAGGTGTCAACAATTATCAGTTATTAATTCAATTCAATTCAATTCAATTTTATTTATATAGCCCAATATCACAAATCAAGATTTGCCTCAAAGGGCTT
>JAPQRN010000027.1:204652-234532 GCA_037367275.1 Coranthus polyacanthus
ATAAGTCTCCAAAAGTAAAATCCATCCACTGGTCTGTAACATTTGTCTCCTTTGGAGGCTGTGCAGTAGTTTTGATTTACTGAAACAGGAATAATAAACTTTTCATAGATAGTTATACCAACATGGTCACTGTTCTGTTGCTAGTAACTGATGGGGGTGGGGCTAACACATTTTAAAAAATACCTTGAATATGATTGGTTATGGATATTGTTTCCACTTACTACATCACAAGCTCCCTTGCTGTAGTAAGTTCTAACTGGATTGTTTTGTCTGGAGGACATCTTGTGGTGGGGGCGCTATAGGACTGACAGTACTGAGCAAGTTCATATTTTCACAGCTTTTATTTTACACCACAAAGTTTATATAAACCTAAAAACACTATAAAAGTACATTTTCACAGTATGGGACCTTTAATGAATGAATAAATACAACTTAAATATATACCTGTATTTGATGTTAATGTGCAATGATCATTTTGTGGAAAATAGTGTTGTCAAGTCTTATCACTGAAAAGGATTCAACCATTTTTCTTTCTTTTTCAATATAATGAATAAATTCTGATGGACTCCTGTAAACATGCTCACTGACATGTCATTCAGCGTGATGCTGCTCAGCTCCTTCTTCTTGGGAGTCGGCATGTGTTTGGCCTGGCATCAGGCAGGGGCAGCTGATTTAGTGTGAACAGCTGCTAAATGTTTGTCTGCTAAAATGTCAGCTAAAAGAGGAGTGAAATGTAAGCAGTCTGAGTTTTCTGGGCAGATATGAAGTATCTAATGTTAGGGGAGCGAAAGCAACCTGTTTCACTGTGGACTCTGTATTCATGTTTGGAAGTTGAGACATGCTGCTCTTCTCACTCAATAACAATTCACGACTAGCAAGTACAGCAGCCTGGTGGGGGGGAAGGACCGACCATTTCAAGTAAATTGGGGGGGATTGGGCAATACAGAGACTGAGGATGTTTACTTTGGCCAACAAAAGACAAGAAAACAAAAGTTGTATAAATACATTGTAAATATAATATTCTGTTAATGATGACAGGTTAATTACAGTGTATTAGGGTTACTTGAAGTAACTCAATTTTTTTTATTTTACCTAATTTGACACTATTAGTTAATCACTTGATGAAAAAAATATTACCAAATGTTTTAAAAATTTTACTGCCCTTAACTTTTCCATTTTTACATCTTAATTTTAATCTTACTCATTCGATTTTTTTAGACATTTCAAGACCTTTTGGTAGCGTTTTCCCATTTTTTATGTTTTTCTGTTTGTTTGTTTGTTTCTTCAGGTGCAGTCGTTTCCAGTCAGAGATCAAGCGACTGAAGATCTCATCTCCCGTGCGTGTTTGTCAGAACTGTTACTACAACCTGCAGCATGAACGCAGTGTGGAGGATGGCTGCAGAAACTAACCCCCTCCTCCTCCTGAGGACTCCGCCCCCTGTGGAGCTTTTCATTCCTCCATTGGCCTTGACTCCTTTGCGTCTCCATGGAAATCTCCCGGTATCCTCTGTATGTCCGCTCACCACATGTACTGTAACAGGAAGGAGTGACATTACCACGGCAGGAAAAGAAAAAAAGATAAAATAAGATATGAAAAAAGATCAATCACCACTTTTCCACCAGGAGGAAAAAAACAGCCACGCTTGAGTCAATCAGCTGCCATTTTGCTTCAAGATCAAGAACAGGGAAACTCACCACAAACACGCAACAAACTTGTTGATATTGTAAATATTTCCCAGGAGCCAACAGAACAAAACATAAGGTCGATGGGAAAACCATGAAATAGCCTGTAACATAGCGTTGTGACTAACCACTCCTGGCTTTAAAAAAATCCAACTGATTGTGTGTAGTCTGAAAACCATGCAGGGGAGGGAGGGATGTGAATGTCATGATTCTGTCTGTGACCAGAGTTTACCTGTGCATCTAGTTATGCAAAGCACTCACTCTCTCTCATCTCCTCCTCATGGTTTTTGTTGTTGTTTACAGAAATGTGATTAATTTAGAGTGTGTTGCCCACAGTGTCAAGCCATCAATGTCACAGAGATTTTATTAGCTCAATGTTTTGTCCTCTTTTTTTGCCAAGTTGTTTTGATTTCAAGTATGAAGATTTTTTTATCTCCTATTTTTTCCTTTTTATGAATTCCCAAGACTGGAAACCATTTCACATTATTTTTTTTAAACCATATCATGTCATTGATTTTGTCAGAGCAGTGAGATTTTCCTTTTTTTATGTCTGGAGGGTTTGTCATCTGTGAAAAAAAAACCTTAGAACTACAATGTTGCACATGTACTTCCCATCATGCACCAGTCATGTAGCCTTGTTTAGTTACTGTATAGCATCAGAGCAGCTTTTTGAATGCACACAAAAGGGATATGTCGTAGAAACTGTAGAGTTTTTTTTTTGCTTTAGCTTTTCGCTCTGACCCTGTGGCATTATTACAGCACATCTGCACTCCACACACTTTATCTTTGTAGGAAAGTTCAACTGCAGCAGTGGCAGCCAAGCCCAAACCACCCACAACTGGGGAAAAAAAAGATTATTAAAGGTGAAGTAAGCAATTCCTGAGAATGACTCAAAAGCCAAATAAGTACACTCCTTTCAGTGCTTCTTCAGAAGCTCCACCCCCAAATTCATGGAAGAGCATGAGCATCCCCTTTAGCTGATGCACAGTGCACAGCTAGCAGACTGTGAGGGAATAGTCACTCAGTTTAACAAAAAGTCTATTGAATTTATGCCACTTGAAATCAATTTGACATAAACAGGACAACATCCAGGCTCACATTTTAGACACCTGAGTGGATTGACTTGATCCTAGATTGTGGTCCACATTAATGCACATCTTTTTCTAAACTGATATTTTCCTCCTCCATTTAAAGCAGCTATTTGGAATATTCAAACCTTCAAAAATGAACAAAATTATCATCAGAGCATGAAGAAATAACAGTGTTGATGTAATGTCAATGATGTTGATGTATCACAGAGATACAGCAGTTAGCATGCTAACATTTCTGGAACACTAGAGTGAGTAGTGAGTCATGAGACTGGGGTATCCAGTCTGCCCTCATCCAACATGACACAAAGAAATAAACAAACAATACATCCACGTGTGGTGCTGATGTATTCACCAACAGCTTTCTAAAAAAGGCAACTTGGTATGAATGAAATACAATGATGATTTTTAGTAAGCTTTAAATGAAAAAGAATTCTGTCTGAAGATAGTTGTCGAATGAAACTTGTGAAAATGTTAGTACTAGTTTTACACTAGTAGTAGTAGAATAATAATAACAATATAACATATGATGAGTGACAGTACAAATGCAAACCAGCTGTAGCTGTTTTGTATTAACAGAAACAAATTAAGAGAAGGAACCATATTTTCAAACCACTGTTTGTCAAGTTTTTGTTTGATTGCAGCATGTTTCTAATTATTCTGATATCATAAGATAAGCATTTTCCTCCTATGATCACTGGGGGTCTAAAAGTCTGAAATTGAACAGTCTTGCTCATAAGTACCACAAATTAGCTTACAATCATGTACAACAACAAGAAATTAGGACCACAGAGATGAAAGTGTATCACTGAAGGTTGGTTTAATGTCATTTACTCAGCAATTGTCACTGCAAAGCCAGTTGCAGTGTTTGGCTACTGCTGCAGCTGCTTGTCTGTCACTAAACGTTTTTATTCTTTTCTATTTTTTTCATACATGTCATGTTTTGTTCCATTTGTGCGTCTGTGGGCAACACAAACTGCTCATTCAAGTGCTGCTTGTTCTCTCTTCCCCATAGAGAACTTCTGCGAGTCTTCACAAACATGTAAAGAAAACACTTTGAGAGAGTACTTCAACGTTCACCACCACAGCTCCTCGATGTTAGAAGAATATGCACTCTCTTGTTCTCGTCCTCCATATATCATTCTGCATTTCTGTACTGTAAACTTAGCGTGCAATCATGCCATCTAGCTGAAAAGGCCAAGTCGGCCACTATCAATCAAGAGTTCCTTTTGCACCTTCACATGTACAAAAAAATAAAACAAAAAAAGTAAAGAAGACTGTCGAGAGGAATCACAGGAGTTTATTGAATGCAGTTTTATGTTGGTCATTTGAACAGAAAGGTGCATTTCACAGCCGATAAATGAACTGTACAAAGTATTTATGCAATTATAACTGGTTTTAGATTTTTTTAATGATTATTGCGATTTCAGCAAGTTTCTTTACTTGTTGCATGTCTATTAACACAGCTGACTTTCTGTGTCAGTGCATTGTACATGTTCTTGGCATAATTTTTTTTTGTTGTTGGTTTTATTCTTTTTGTTCTTTAGAGGCATTGTCTGACAAGCGACTGACAGGTTTGTGTACAGAGCCAGAGATCATGTCCCAAACTCGGGTGGACTTTTGTACTCTTATGGAAAAAAAACCTAATGAGAGAAGAGAAAGAAGACAAAAGAAAAGCTGGATTATTTTGGTGGTCTTGTATTAGACTGCATTACTACAGTATCTGGTGTGCAATCTGTGATAGCTGAATGTTCCTTGTATATTTGTGTTCACTACATGCTCCAAGAGAAAAAACAGTAGAGTAATCCCCACCCCTTACGGAAACAAAATGTTACAATAATTCAATAGATCTGGTACTTATTATTTTTAATTTCATTTCAATAAATAATTGCTGTTTACCACCAAAACAGGCTGGTTTGGTTTATTATGTAGAGTCACATTACATCATCATACTTTAATGTAGAAACATGGTTGAAACTGTAAACAGTTCACAAGAGACTTTATTAGGCTCAGTCGGTATCTTGATAACTAGTACAGTATTTCAAAATTGTTGTGTTTGTTTTTGATTTTTGCATGGAATGTTTGGACTTTGCACACCAGGTCAGTATTTCTTCATATCATCTGGTAAAAATCATTAGACACACAAACCTTACACACTGAGTCTGTTGCCTTAATTATTCCCTTAGTTGTGAAAACTCACAACACGAGACACAATGTATTCGTCAAGCAGTGAGGATGATGCATTTTTGTCATTTCCTCTCCTGCTTCTCTGCACTGAAGCTGGAACAGTGTGGAGATACAGTATGTCTGTGAGGTCCACTTGAGGTTCCTGCCCAGGTTGTGTGATACATTTGACATCACGGCTCCTGAAGGGGCTGAGTTGTGCCGTCCTCCTCTGTTTCAGTCTCCTCCTTTCCTCCATCATCTACCTGAATAGACTATGTGGTTTATGAAATGATACTGTGCAGCTGTTAAAAAACAATGGTCGAAAGTTTCAGTCATTGTGTAAATGTGACTGACACATAATGAGGTCAGATTTTTTTTTTAATGTGTAACAGTTTCAGACAAAGAAATAGAGACTTGGTGTGTAAAGACCTTCAGAGTGAATGATGTCTTCAGTAGAGTGGAGAGAGGCTCTTGGAAATATTCCAAACTTTTCTTTTAAAACTACTGTTACTCTGACATGGTGTACTGGTTGTAAATGCTATTTACCACAAATGTAGCTGCATTTGTGACTCCCACATCCCAGTGACTTACAGAATGTGAAAAACTCTATGAGCCTCAAAGTGACAGGAGTGTCATCTAACCACCCCATTAATAATAAATCAGAGCAAATATTTCTGTTCAAATCCAAAAATACTTCTTCCCACAGTTTCCACTAAACTTACATAAAATGCATATCAACACCTTCAGCCAAGTCTCCTGTTCCTCACAATAAATTTATTTTGGTGGTTTGAGGTGCTGTCTGGGACTGACAAACTTCTATTTGAGGGCTACTGTAAGCCAGATTTCAGTATCTGCTAGCAGCTACAACGCCCAGCAGAACGGTTTGTTCAACTCAAAGTCACTACGAATCTATGAAAGGGTGAAGCGGTATTGAGGCAAATCTGAACCAGTCACATTCAAAATGTCTGCAGAAATGTTTTAGTTCTTATCCTTGTTTTGTATGAATTTTGACACGTAACTCATCCTGTAGTTGTAAGAACACACACACACACAACCACACATCAAATCATTGTTGAAATTGCTGAATGTTGAAATTTTCTAGTATTGAATTTATTCCTTCATGACTTGTCAGTGGAGAAACGTGGTGAATAATGAGCATCATTTAGTGTGAACAGAAACAAATGACTGGTGTTTAAGGATTAAATCGGGTATGTGAATGAGTGCTAATCTCACTGGTACAGCACAGTGTGTGAGTCTAAGTTGGGACTCTGGTCATTATTGGTTGTTGCCTACCGCAGCATGAACCACAGTGGTCAACCGAGCATGGACTGAATGGAGAGAGAGAGAGAGATCTGTCTCCACCGCAGCAACAGCAGATCTGCGTAAAGTTCGACTGGAGGAATGAATCACAGACAGTAAGCGGAAGCCTGAGATTCTCTTCTTCAAAATAAAAGTAATACCGCTCATCCCATTGAATGACCCCATACTGAACAGACGAGTAAACAACAACCTGCATTTATACAGCACCTTTCAGACAAGTGACTGACAAAACGAAATAAAAGATAATACAAGCAAATATACAATGAAATTATGACATGTTACACGTCAGAACTCATTTTGCTAAAACAATAAAGTGATCATCAGTAAAATGCTGATAAAACCAATGAAAATAAATAATAATGACTAAACCATGACAAAAAAGCTAAACTGAATAGATACATGTATTTACTTACAAATGATAAAGCAATTATCACAGTTCTTCATTGTGTTTTCTGTAAGTAATTTTGGAATAAAAGGATATTATTAGATATTAGTATAATCCCAGATGGACCTTTAGTTCAAATGATGACTGGGGAGATGTGGCCTGAAAACAATCACCCAAGCACAAGACTGCTGAGGGCTGCTCAAAGTACAATAAAATCATTTAATCCAGACATTTTTGAATGTCAAAGTTATACCTTCAAATGAGAAGTTTAACTCTCTGTTTCTATCAAAAACAAAATACAGGTTTTGCTGAATGGTTTTTATTCTATGTGGAGACGTGGAGATACGCTGTAGTTTCATTAAAGGGGAAATAGATCAATTATACACACACTCACAATACAAAAAACACAATACAATGACAATGCACACAAAACTATGCACACAAACGTATCTCATTATTTATTCAAGGGAATCAGCATATATTAAAGGAAGAAATGTAGAAAGGGAGAACAAAATGAACCAAATATTGCTTAAGTATTTCCCAAAGGCTGCTAAAGGAATTTGAATTTGAGAATAAGCACCGGAATGTGTTCGTCCATGTTGTGTGGAGCTTGCCTTCGGTAGGAGGAGAGACGGGACGGGGACTGCGGTGATAAACAAATACACGCAGTGGGACGTTCGTGTCTGTGGAGGTCTGTGGCAGCCCTTTGACAGCACCGGCACGAGTTTGAGGAAAGCTGAGCGTCCGTGGGGACACTACCGTGACGCTAAAACCGGATTTAAAACCCGTTCAGCCAAAACCTGAGGATTTTCCCCTTTCCCCCTCCCTCCCTCTCCCTCCCTTCCTTCCTTCGGAGTCGGCTTATGTGACACATTAAGGTCGGTACGAGCGAAACATGACGGAGCTGAGGAAGCGAGGCGGAGGCGGAGGAGACCCTGACAGCACCGATAATATCAGCGACAAGGTAAACGGCACCGAAACGAACCGAAAGAAACCCGCTCCCCTCCGAAACCTCGCCCTTAAAACAAGTTGGGCAGGTTGTTGTCACGCTGACCGAGCTAGCTGGGTTACCAGGTTAGCGGGCAGCTACGTTAGCTAGCTCGGTTACTTAGCTGATGGTGGCTCGGCTAATCTTGTAACAACAGTAGGTTAAGTCATTCACGGAAATAGCTCTGAATTAAGAAATAACGACTTGTTTTTTGGTTTGCAGTTGGTGTCAACATGACTCATTACAATAATGAAATAGACTCATCACTGTCATGCTCAGACAGTATGTCTATGTCAGACAGTATGTCTGCCCACAAGTTGGCTTCTGTGGTTGAATATGAAAGTAAAAAATACAAGAGCAGGTTTTTATGGGTTCTCACCTTGTGATGTAATATACAGAAAGCTGCTCCGCGGAAAATAAGGTCAGGTGTGCTAAATAACGCCTTCAGTTAACCATGTTTTGCTGTGCTTTGAGTCTCTTACCATTGATTCCCTTAATCCTCTCAATAGCATATTCATCTCACACTTAATTTTGCATGAATGGTAAAACAAACATTCTGTAGTTTCAGAACAGTAATCTATAGAAATTCAAATTAAAGTTAGCAAACATGAAAAATGTGTTTATATATTTGTTTGATAACATGTAAGATTAATACAATTAACTCTTTAATGCATTTAATGCATCTCAACAAAAAACTTGTGGAAAAAAGACACTTTCACCCTGTTTTGAATTAATGTGTAAGTACCTTTTAATGCAAATAAGATAATTGTTTTTGACTGGATTCTGAAGTCTTCATAGGACCCTACAGGTTCATGTTAAAGTACTTCCATAGACATCTTCTCTGTTTGTTCACAGTAATCCCTTCTGTTTCAAAGGTCAAAGTCAACCCCACCTTACGGCTTCACTTTACTGTCATCCACTCATTCTCTCTCAGGCGTTCGCAGAGTCGTTGAGCAATCCCACCCAGCCCACTCATTAGCCGACCTTTTCCACAGGAGACATGTTGGCATGTAACAGAAGGAAAAACCCAGGTGATCCTAATAACATTCATGATTGATCTGCTCCATTTGGGTTAGGGTTAAAGTGTCCCAGAAAGTCATGCCACTGAATCAGTGTGAACAAACGACAACCCTGGAACTAATGCATCTGCATGGAATGCAGCCATTGTGAAGTGAAGTAATTATACCTGCATTTTCTGCCATAACGGATCAAAATATCTGCTGTGAAAAAGGTCTAGTAACTCACAACAGATAAATAGTGGCCACTACCATCTGTGAATGTTATCTAGGACAATGGCAGTCAACTAGGCTGATATCAGCTGATGTCAATGTTCGACTCATAATTCCTGTGCTTCCCTAATTTTTACCAATGTTACCTGCATGTGTAAGTCACAGAGGAATATTCTCTGCTCATCAAGTATTTATTAATCATCTTCAATGTGCTTTGAGGTGCGCTGGGGTTTGATAACAGAACTACAACCAAACTGCACATTTTTTTCCAACTGACTTGAAATCTGATGTTGAAGGCATTGAAACAGAAAAAAACATGACTGATGACACTGATACAAGAGCTTCGTGCCTTGCTGCTGAACTTTAGGACTGAATAGATATGTAAAAAGTAAGGCATATTTTGACAGGTATTGTGAGTAAAGATTTTAGAGGGAATGACTGTTTAACCCAAGTACATGCACAGAACAGTGTGCCATGTCATAGGTAATGTGAGGCATCAAATGGTTCCATCTTCAGTCACAGAACACACTACAGCATTTATGACACATCAAAAATGTGTCTCTGCACATAAATTCATAACTGCTGTGTACATAGTCTTGTGTGCCTAGCGCCTGGCCAAATTGTGGTTTAGATAATTTTTTATTAATTGTTCCGCCCTGTATTGAAACTGTCAGAGGGTTGAATAATACAGTGTGGGGTGTGTACTTTAGAGTTCCTTAAATGTGAGATATGCTCCTCTTCACTGCAACAAAATGAGAAATGTAAAGATGTTTTCTTGAATTCAATATTTCACTGAATAACTGAGACATTATTGCCACGTTTATGGAGAAGGGTGATCATTTCTAGCAGCAGTTTTATTGTTTACAAAGCAAAAGATTGATCACATGTCTATCAAACCCATCCTACTTGGATGGAAGTATAGTTTGAGTTGAGACAAAATGTGAAGTACATCCTCAGAACCTAGAAGGCTCAGATGAAGTCGATTGATGTTTAAATCCTAATTGAGTGTGAGTGCTAGATTCTGTGAGGTACTGTAGGTGACTTTATGTTGGCTCTTGTGGTGCACACACAGACCTGATGGCCCCCGGTATGTGGAGTTGAATTCCCTGTGGAACTGTTCTGCTAAAAACACATTAATGGAAGTGAAATACATCCACCTTATGGCATGTATATGTGTTTGTTACTGTTGCTGGATCTGTCTGTGTTTACATTTCACTCATATTGGCACACTGACACTCATGACTTCTCATTAGTGTCCATACTGTTTGTCGCCACCTCTGTCACAGGCCATGTTCGGTGAGCTACTGGAAACCGTGTCTTCACATGAAACACATGACTGGATACTTTCTGACTTTCACACAAACACGTATAGGACAGACACATGGTGAGGAAGGATGACTTAGTGAATTGACAGAGAAAAGTCCACTGTTTATTATCCCGTAGGGGAGATTCAATCTCTGCATTTAACCCATCCAAGTACACACAAGGAGCATTAGCTTCCATTGAAGGCACCATGGTCAAGGGCACTGACAGGAGAATTAACCTAGCATACATGTTTTGATAGTGGGGGAACCCGGGGCATCCAGAGGAAACCCCCACAACATGCCACATTCCACACTCACTGGGGATCGAGCTCAGAACCTCCTTATTGTGAGGCGACAGTGCTAACCACTAGGGATGGGGCCGTACCGATCCAGTATCGGTACCGGGTTCCAATACCAACGTAATTCACAGAAATTTCCGATCCGTGAATTATGTTTGTGCCTTAACGTTGTCTGCTGAAATTACTCCACAAGTTATTCCTGCCGGCTAGTCTGCTAGCTGGCTGCAAACTGCAGAACAGATTTCCTGAACGGAGTCGTGTTTCAATGAGACACAGAGATGAGACACGCCTCCGTTCTGGAAATCCGTTGCAGCCAGGCAAGCTAGCAGGTTATCATTGTGCAGCACTGGGGCTAGCAAACATTTCCACACAACATGTCCGTTGTGTGGAAATATTTTACAGTCAAAACGCCGCAAAGCAAGACAGCAACGTGCAATGTTTGTAAAGCTGTTATTCGAGAGGTGGAACCTCCGTCGCGACGTACAATACCACTAATGTAATCAAACATTTGAAAAAGCACCACATGAGAGAACACGTGGAATTTTTAGCCAGGGGCAGAAAGAGGAAAAGGAATCACTTCTGGAGTCATTCCAAAAGCAAGGTAAACTTTCAGCAGTGATTTGTACCTGTGCTGTGTAGTTTATATGAAAGGTATTTTTTGATAGTGTGTATTGCACTAGGAGTTTAATCCTGTTTTGGAATATAATAAATATTGACAATCAATTTGAAACCCTTACAGTTGCATATTTGTTTTCAGGATGGAATTTCTCCTGTTTTCTGACCTCATACTTACCTCAAGTTGAGACATAGATGCATACGTACATATACTTGCCTGTAGAAAGGAGTTTATTACAGCCTCATATAAAATCAACAATAATGATAATAATAATATTAAAGTAAACAAAGCTCTGGTATCGGAATAGTATCGGTATCGGCAGATATCCAAATTCAGGTATTGGGATCGGATCGGAAGTGAAAAAATGTGCCACCATGCTGCCCAACACACACTTAGCTGGCAACTGTAGTAAAGAAGTTAATTAGCATTAACATTTTGCATTTAGCAAGTCACCATTTGAAGTTCTTGTGAAACTTTTTTTTGCTGTTACACATGGCTCTAATAAACAGAGTAGATGAAGTAGAGCTTTCTGTTACTGTTTTCCATCTAAAATGGCTGTAATGTTTTCACAGATGAGACCGTCTCCTCATCAGTCCACACTACCTGTTGTACTAGGTATCGGAATAGTATGTTTTATACTTCATCAGAATATCTGGGAGGATGCCACAAACAGCTGATTAGTCAGCTGATCAATCAGGAGTAATATTTTTGCTACATCAGAATTTATTAGAAAAAGGTGTTTCGATACCCTCCTTTTGGACATTTAATCTTTTGAAAAAATCAAAAACAATGTCAAGTAAGTGGGGAAATTTTTTTTTTTCAAATTTTTCCATTTCCATAAACATTTTCATGTGAAACTTCAAAATGTGCATTAAATACATTTATGGAAACAGCTATCGACAGCCTGCAGTGCCTTCAGTTTGGATTTAAGTTATCTGTGGCTTCTTTAGACTCCTTGCTGCCTAATCTGTAATGTGGCAGGATGACAAGTTTCAAACCTCAGTCTGATTAAGTAGCTACTTGTGGTTCCATGTAACTTCTGTTTACAAGACCTGATTGACTTGCTAACAGAGCAGACATCACAAACTATGGTGCGATCAACCACAAGACACAATGTTGAGCAATATTTCAGTGATGTAACACACAATCCTTCCATCTGAAAACACACACGATCTACAGACTGTCCCAGACACAGAGAACACAACGACTGGAAGAGAGAAAGATGATTTCCTGTCTTTGCTCCTGCTGAGGTGATTTCAATGAGAAACAGGCTAGTAGTGTAAAGTTAAAGTGTAGGTGAGTCAGTCCCATCTGTGTGCAGTTATGGAGGTTAAAGGATCAGTCTCTAGTGTCCCACACCCTGCAGCAACACCCAAACACATCATACTCACACAAGGCCAAGGCCTTTTGCAATTCTTACATAATCTCCTTGTCACAAAAACAACTGCTTTGAGCCTATAAATATGCAAATGAGCTCACAAATAAAAGAATATGTGTTTTCTTTCTGGCATTGAAGTCAGGGTATCAGTATCACTACCAGTTAGGGTTGGACCATCTTGCCATAAGATCATATGACAATCTTTTGAGGTAGAATGACGATCCACGATCCGAATCACAATTTTCTCACCTCTTCTAAAATGCAGACAAGTTACAGCCAAACTATAATAAGTTTTCTTTGGGTTTTCTCAGGTTCCTGGAGGCTGAGGCTATCTGTGATTATTTGACTAGAAAGTCATTTTTGCATCATTTTGGACCAACATTATTACAATATTTAGGCAATATCTAGATGAAGTAAACATTCCATATTTCCTGTACATACATCTGTGATGCTGCTGTGTTTCTGTTAACTACCTAGACTATGGCCTAATTTGTCCTACCGGAGTTTTACGATGAATCAAAAATGTTTTTACACTCTAACATAACTCTAGAGCATCTGTGTACATCAGACTCCCTGCAGAATTCAGAAGGTGGACCAGCAGCTCACAGACTTAAGGTGATTCTTCATCATTATTTCCTCAGCAGTAGTAAAACAATACATTACACCAGCTCTGCAAGTTAAGGTGGACTAAATCCGAACACTTTAGTGCAGTCAGATGCTAAAGTATTGCTGTAAATGGGCTGAAATAAATTCACTAGTCTAGCGACCTGTTCTAGTGACATTAATACTACAAACCCATAGGTTAGTGTGGTAATGCTCTCTGTAAAATACCGTACTTACCCTGGTAAACGGTCCATTTAAAACGAGTGTAGGCTAAGTTGGAAAGTTTTGACAGCACTGTTAATTTTTTTTAATGACATGATCTGTATGATCCCTCTGAAAAGTAGATCATATGACAAATTAAGATCGATCACGATCTAAGATCATGAGATCGCCCAGTCCTAGTACCAGTATCAAACATTTGAACAATACCCAGTAGTCTTGGGCCGGTGTAAAATGTTTCAAACCAGTTTGATATGAAGCTGAACACCGTACCAAAACAGTATACCAAATTTTATCGTTAAGTGGCACATTTTCACTCAGCAGAAAAGAAGAAATGAGACTACCAAAGCCCATGACTGAGAGTGTAGTGACTCCAGTCGACTAGGTGGCAATAATGCACCTCTAAGCTGTTTTGCCAACCGCCAATAAACACTAAATAATAAGAAGAAGAAGCAGGAATTAAGCAGTGCCATCTTCAGTGCTTTTGAGATAGAGCTGGTTAAGTGAAACTAAAGCAGCTCTGTATTCAGGTTTGCCATGACTATTTTCCTGCAGTGTTTACATGTTGCCTTTTCGTCAGCTTCAAATCGGTCATGTTGCCATATTGCTGCAGTTTAAGTCTTGTGTCTTCTCTGTCACTCCAACAGCACATGAACTTTCTAGTAAACAAACACAACATGCACATCTTCCCCCTCCGTCTGCTGAATTGTGATCCTCCTTCAAGTTGCTGGCTTCAGCTCAGCAGTAAATCACTTATGGTTTGTCAGACACTAGCGGCTCCATTACTCTGTTTTTAACAAACATAACATGTTCATCACATTGTCGTGTTGTGTATTACTATTCCAAAACAAGTTTCTGCTGAAGGACACTTTTTAATTTGACACAACCTGTCATAATGACAAATGTTGGTTCCGTCGGCTTGAATAAATCAAACCAGTTTAAGCTAATACACTCGACTGGACCGGCCAAACCAGAAATCGGCCCAGCTCTAATACCCAGCCCTATTAACTAGTAATTAACAAAAATGCCGTTATCGTGACAGCTCTAACAAGGCCTACTTTAGAATAGAAGTGGCTGGATATGAGTAAACATTTGTGATAACATTGTTCAATATTGCGATGACGACATCACTTGTATTAAATTAAACAAACTAACCTCACAGTCACCTGACATAAATTGACACCATTTAATGTGAGGAAAGCTGCTGTCTAGCTGAGACTGAGAGTGAGAGTGTTCAAGTGTGAATGCATGGTATGTGTAAATAAAATTTTGTCGTTTTCATTGTGTTTAAGGCAGTCTCTTGCGATGTGTTTATTACACATATTCATATCTAAGAGACAATGAAATTGCAAAGTATCAGTCAGCACTAATTCATATTCATCGCACGAGTGTTTTATCTCCAAGGCCAATATTTATGTGTCATTAATTGGTTTTACACACACACACACACACACACACACATATCCCCAGCAGTATGTGTGCTGCTCTTCTTCCTGGTCCCCCACAGTAGGACAGTTAACAGACACTCAGGACTCCACATGACAGCTGACCTTGGTGCTGTGTGCTGGCAGCAGCAGCAGGCAGTTTAATGCTCAGCTGCTCACTGCTTCATTTGTTCGAATTGTCAGCACAGGAGTCTGTACTGCTCTGCATCTGCACTGTTTTTGAGTATGTTACTGTAATGTTTGGCTGTAGTTGTGAGAGAGTCTGTTGGTCCCCCTATCAGTTCTTCCTCTGTGTTCTGTGCTGTTGTTAAGAGGAAAAGGATGCGCTGTTGAAAGCTGAAAGTTGCTGTTAGCAGCAGTGATTCTTCAGCAGTGTTTGTTGCTGATTAGCCTAATTCCCTGCAGCATGAGCGAGTCCATGTAGACTATAGCTTACTCAGTGATCCTGTCCCTGCTCTGTGCTGCTCTGGGCCCTACATGTGACACACAGACCTGTGTGTTCTGCTGTACTGTGAATGTTCAACACCTTCACAGCCTGTTGTCCCTGAAATGTATTCTTCTAGGCTAAAATGGAACCTCTCTGCTTCTCTGTGCAGTTGCTTGTTAATCTATTATTTACAAATTATAAATGAATACGAACCCATTAAAAAAAAAAAAAAAAAACAGATTGTAGGAAGGACTGTGTGATGTCCAAAATCTCATAGACTGATATCAGTCATGTCACACTGAAATACATTCAGATTCTTTGAATCTTTAATTCCGTTCTGCAAATACAAATCCCTTCCTATCTTTTTTTGAGGAACATTGTTGCTCCTAAAGGACTAGACCTTTCCTGGATGTTGCTTTTGTATCAAATCATGATTACAGTCACCTGTTCACATCACCTGTTTTAAATGATATTGTTATGTCAGGAATGGACATACACTGCTCAAAAAATTAATAAAACACTTTAATCTCACATTGAATATAAAATATTCAAGATGAAAATCTTTAATGACATGCATTGTGTAATTTGTTGAGAACAAAATTATGTAAGAACGGTCAATGGAAACTAAAATTATGAACCCCTTGAGGGCTGAATTCAAAATCACACTGAAAATCAAAGTGAAAAATTTAAATCACAGGCTGATCCAACTTGGCCACTCATAATGTGCCTCAGTAGTGTGTTTGGCCTATATTTGTGTCTATATGAACACACCAGACAACATCTGGACATGCTCCTGATGGGACAGTGGATGGTGTTCTGGGGGATCATCAGTGAGCTCCTGGACAGTCTGTGGCACTGCTTGGCAGCGTTGGATGTGCTGATACATAATGTCCCAGAGATTCTCAACTAGATTCAGGGCCCTTCGGTATACAGGAACTGACTACACACTCTGGTCACATGAGGCTGGGCATTTTCCTGCACCAAGAGGAACCCAGGGCCTATTGCACCAGTGTAAGGTCTGACGATGGGTCTGAGGATTTCATCCTGGTACCTAACAGCATCAGCCAACAGTATGGTTAGCCCGTGGGGGTCTGTGTGAACCTCCAAGGATATGCCTCCCTAGACCATCACTGAGCCACCGTCTAATCGGTCAACCTGGATGATGCTGTATGGAACTTAACTTTCGCCACGGTATCTCCAGAGTCTTTCAAGTCAGTCACATGTGTCAAGTTGTACAGTTCTGGGCTGTGAACACAGGTCCCACTAGAGGACACTAGGCCCTCATTCCACCCTCACGGAGTCTGTTTTTGACAGTTTGGTCAGAAACATACACATGAGTAATCCACTGGGGGTGATTTTGTAGGACTTTGACCGTGCTCCTCGGGTTCATCTTCACACAAAGGAGCAGATACTGGTCCTGTTGCTGGGTTGTTACCCTACTGTGGCTCTGTCCAGCTCTCCTTTTGTAACCAACCATCTCCTGGTATCTCCTCCACACTCTGGAGACTTTTTTGTGACGGCACATATGGATGTCCCATCCTGGAGGAGCTGGACTACCTGTGTAAATGGATGTGAATGGATAGGAGGCGCTGCCTCATGCTACCAGTAGTGACAAGGGCAATAGCAAAATGCAAAACTAGTAAGGATCAGTTAGGATAATGAGAGAGAAATGGTCTATGGCCACTTCCTGCAAAACCATTCCCTATTTGGGGGTTTTCTTGCTCATCTTGTCCACGTGTTGTCACTTTCATTTACAGCAAAGCAGGTAAAACTGATTCACAATCGCTTACACTTCCTAACTGGACAGATCGATATCCCAGAAGTTTAATTGATTTGGGGTTATACTGTGATGATTATAAGTGTTCCCTTAATTGTTTGAGCACTGTACTGTATATTTACAAATGACATGAAGGTGGCCAGACAAAACATGAAATATGTTGAGTTCATACAGTCTACAATGAAATACAAGTCAAAGTAAAATTTAAATATCGCTGCATTCTTTTTAATTTGTATTTTCCGCACTATTCCCACAATTTCTAATTTGGGGTTGTACGTTTTTCTCGCTGTCTATCATATTCTGGGCATTCTTGGATAATTATGCACATCACTAATCACACATACACTCACAGACACACACACACACACACTTAGAGAATACACTTTTTATCTGCAGGGCACAAGCTATTGAGTAGCCACTAAATCTGAGATGTTGTGTCATTATGAAAGGTGAAGGATAGCAGGATTCAAATGTTTAAATCGAGCTGAATTGTGTAAAATAGATTTTGCATAATCAATACTGTCATAAAGGGCTTAGCAACAATAGGGTAATTAAAAAGGTTGAAAATAGTCATACAGTTCTTCATCACATTTGATTATTTTCTTCTTTTATATATGAAACCACACACACAACAAGCCTCACATAAGACTTGAGTTAAAACAAAAGACTCAAAACAGTCAAACTGGAAGCTTTGTTGTAGCTGGACTTGCGAGATTGCAAAATCATATAAAATCAGACGCGATCCCATTGTTGAAACTGTATTTTCAAATCTCTAACAGTAGACATATTCATATGGTCACATGACATATACTGATGTCATAACAAAGAAGAGGCAGGTTCTTTGTCATAATTGCCTGTTTGGAAAAATTGTGTTCTGTAGAGGTTTGTTGACGGTCTGGTTTTACAGGTCAAACTAATGAATTATTTTTATAGTAGATTAATCTGCTGATTATTTTCTCAACAAACTGATGAATCACATAGAGTGTTTCTATCTCGGTCACCCATCCTCTTGTCAGATAAATCCCCTCCTCCCTTGGCCTCCTGCCTCTGCAGAGTATGCATTGAAAGCCAGGAAGAGGAGGAGGACGACAAAGGCAACAGGAAAGGTGAGCTCATCTGAAGGGCATATACTGCTGCTGCTGTCTGTGTGCCTCACACACTGTACATAAATATAAAGTGTTTGGGTTTATTGCCTGCCATGGCTGCTGGTTCCACTTTGTCTTTTTCTCCCTTTCCAGGTGTTTGTTTGGGGGATCAGGATTTGTTTGACCCCGTAGCATATCTTGGATTGTTATCACACAGATTTTCAGAACTGTTTGATGTATTTGCCTGTGCCATGATTACACAGTGCTTAGCATACTTTGCTAGATACACAAAAGATTACAGCTTACATTACAGTTTAATTAAGAAGCTTGAGAGCATTCACCCAGATTAGACCATAATACTGTATCTCACAGAATGCACTAGGCCTCCAGCAGAGGATTACACTGTTGATTATTATTATATTATTATTATTATTATAATAGTGATATAAAAAATATGCTACCAGCAAATACTGTAGTAGCATCTTTTTGGGGTGGTCTCTGCGCTAATGGATTAATCAGCTAATTGTGCAGCTTCTTCCTGTCACAGACAAGGCCTCTGAAACTGAACTTTGTGTGCCAGTGAAACCAGAGTGAGAAAATAGCAGCAGCCCATGGACGACATGCTGTTGGTAAACACTAAGAACAGTGAAAGTGGCTGCCCGCCATCCCCAGCTACATAGTCTGAAAGTAGTTGTCCTGCTTGGTGTCCATGTGTACTTGATTTAAAGTTGTTGCATATTAAAGTCCACAGATTGTGAGTACAGACAGAGAGAGGTGACTGCATCTAGGTCTGTAACAATGTGTTGATGTAACCGATTACGTCTACAATAGAAAGATAGGAAGGGATTTGGATATTTCAGTCTCTACAATGCAGAACAGAATTAAAAGATTCAAGGAATCTGAATGTATTTCGGTGTAAAGGACAAGAGTTCAAGTCTAAGCTTAACACCATAATCTCTGATCCCTCAGACAACACTACATCAAGAACCATTATACATCTAGACCTGATAAAACCACGTGGGTCAGGACCAAGAACCGTCGTTCATCTAGACCTGATAGAACCACGTGGGTCAGGACCAAGAACCGTCGTTCATCTAGATCTGATAGAATCACGTGCGTCAGGACCAAGAACCGTTGTTCATCTAGAGCCGATAGAACGACGTGGGACAGGACCAAGAACCGTTGTTCATCTAAACCTGATAGAACCACGTGGGACAGGATCAAAAACCGCCGTTTATCTACAGCTGATAGAACCACGTGGGACAGGATCAAGAACTGTCATTCATCTAGACCTCATCGAACCACATAGGTCAGGACCAAGAACCGCCGTTCATCTAAACCTGATAGAACCACGTGGGTCAGGACCAAGAACCGTCATTCATCTAGACCTCATAGAACCACGTGAGTCAGGACTAAGAACTGTCATTCATCGAGACCTCATAGAACCACATGGGTCAGGACCAAGAACCGTTGTTTATCTAGAGCCGATTGAACCACGTGGGTCAGGACCAAGAACCGACGTTCATCTAAACCCGATAGAACCACGTGGGTCAGGGCCAAGAACCGTCATTTATCTAAACCTGATAGAACCACGTGGGTCAGGACCAAGAACCGTCGTTCATCTAGACCTGATAGAACCACGTGAGTCAGGACTAAGAACTGTTGTTCATCTAAACCTGATAGAACCACAGGGGTCAGGATCAAAAACCGCTGTTCATCTAAACCTGATAGAACCATGTGGGACAGGATCAAGAACCGTCGTTTATCTACAGCTGATAGAACCACATGAGTCAGGACCAAGAACCGTCATTCATCTAGACCTGATAGGACCACGTGAGACAGGACTAAGAACTGTTGTTCATCTAAACCTGATAGAACCACGCGGATCAGGACCAAGAACTGTTGTTCATCTAAACCTGATAGAACCACGTGGGTCAGGACCAAGAACCGTCGTTCATCTAGACCTCATAGAACCACATGGGTCAGGACCAAGAACCGTTGTTTATCTAGAGCCGATTGAACCACGTGTGTCAGGACCAAGAACCGTCGTTCATCTAAACCTCATAGAACCACGTGGGTCAGGACTAGGAACCGTCATTCATCTAAACCTGATAGAACCACGCGGGTCAGGACCAAGAACCGTCGTTCATCTAAACCTCATAGAACCACGTGGGACAGGATCAAGAACCGTCGTTTATCAACAGCTGATAGAACCACGTGGGACAGGATCAAGAACTGTTATTCATCTAGACCTCATAGAACCACATGGGTCAGGACCAAGAACCGTTGTTTATCTAGAGCCGATTGAACCATGTGGGTCAGGACCAAGAACCGTCATTCATCTAAACCTGATAGAACCATGTGGGTCAGGACCAAGAACCGTCGTTCATCTAGAGCTGATAGAACCACGTGGGTTAGGATCAAGAACCGTCATTCATCTAAACCTGATAGAACCACGTGGGACAGGATCAAGAGCCGTCGTTTATCTACAGCTGATAGAACCACGTGGGACAGGATCAAGAACTGTCATTCATCTAGACGTCATAGAACACTTCCGGGAGAAATTCTCACTGATCCTGGGGGAGGCTGGAGACATTGAGTCCGAGTGGACCATGTTCTCCGCCTCCATTGTTGAAGCTGCCACACGGAGCTGTGGTCGCAGGGTGTCCGGTGCAACCCCCGAACCCGGTGGTGGACACCGGAAGTAAGGGATGCCGTAAAGCTGAAGAAGGAGTCCTATCAAGCATTTTTGGCTCTTGCCACCATCTGGTGCCTCAGGAGGGGGAAGCAAGTGCTTCACCAACACTGGGGGGTGGGGAGCTTTTGACCTCAACTGGGGATGTTGTCGGGTGGTGGGAAGGAATACTTCGAGGATCTCCTCAACCCCGCCGCCACGTCTTCCACCAAGTCACCGAGGTAGTTGTAAAGCTCCTCGGTGGCAGGGCGTCGGGGGTGGATGAGGTCTGCCTTGAGTACCTAAAGTCTCTGGATGTGCAGGGATTGTTGTGGCTGACACATCTCTGTAACATCGCGTAGCGTTCAGGGACAGTGCCTCTGGACTGGCAGACCGGGGTGGTGGTCCCTCTTTTCAAGAAGGTGGACCGGAGAGTGTGTTCCAACTACAGGGGGATAACACTCCTCAGCCTCCCCAGGAAAGTCTACTACAGGGTACTGAAGACGAGGCCGATAGTCAAACCTCGGATCCAGGAGGAACAATGCGGTTTTCGTCCTGGTCGTGGAACACTGGACCAGCTCTATACCCTCCATCGGGTGCTCGAGGGTTCATGGGAGTTTGTCTAACCAGTCCACATGTGCTTTGTGGATACTCCGGGAGTATGGGGTCCGGGGCCCTTTGTTAAGGGCAGTCCGGTCCCTGTACGACCGGAGCAGGAGTCTGGTTCGTATTGCCGGCAGTGAGTCAGACCTGTTCCCGGTGCACGTTGGACTCCAGCAGGGTTGCCCTTTGTCACCGGTTCTGTTTATAACGTTTATGGACAGAATTTCTAGGCGCAGTCAGGGGCCGGAGGGGGTCCGGTTTGGGGACCACAGGATCTCGTCTCTGCTTCTTGCGGATGATGTGGTCCTGATGGCTTCATCGAACCTGGACCTTCAGCGTGCACTGGGGTGGTTTGCAGCAGAGTGTGAAGCAGCAGGGATGAGGATTAGCACCTCCAAATCCGAGGCCATGGTTCTCCACCGGAAAAAGGTGGCTTGCCCAGTGGCGCCTCCAGAAATTTTTCATAGGGGTGGCCAGATGGGGACACTTAAAATCTTGGGGTGGCACACCAAAACTAAAAGCCATAATTTCAGGATATTGATATACTTTGGTTTATTGTGTTATATTTAATGTTACTAATGATCTAAAGTGCACAGACTAATACAGTACAGTTAACATTTTGAGTTCCACAACAATTATGTTTTATTGTGAAATGAAAGGTGTACATTTATTGTAAACAAACTACAACATTTGCTTTATACAACAGGAATTTTCAAACAGGGATCAATAGTCAGGCAATACAGTATGCTTCAGAACAGTTTTATTCGCCTGTTGCTGTATTTTTTGGCAAATACATTCACAAAGTCATCAAGGTTTATGGCCTTAGCCCTTCTTGAGTCTACACTAAGCACCCCCAAATTGCTTAAACGCTCATCGGTCATTGTACGTCTCAAGGCAGTTTTGATTAACTTTAGCGTAGAAAAACTGCGCTCACAGGATGCAGTGCTCACAGTTAACGCGAGAGCAATTTTGCACAGTTTAAATATCTGATGGAAGACATCCTTATATGGCTCCAGAAATGCGGTGAGCTCTATTAATGTCTTTGGTGTTTCCTGACCACTACTTTGCTTCCTCTCAAGAATGCGCTTAAGCTGGGGGATCTCATATTGGAGATCATTAGTACTGCAGTTGTATTGTGAGGCAAATAGAAACACTACATCTTTCTCACAAAATGTGGTGCTGCATGGATTCAAGGCCTGTATCCCTTTCATTATGACACAATTTTCTTTTGAAAATTTTCTCTTCACCTCAGAGAGAAGCACATCAATAACCTGTCCGAAATGACTCCTTCTCTGTGCTGACTTGTCTTTGAACTATTGGAGTGAACAGGTAATGCCCTTAGAGCCTAGAGCTTGGTCTGACCTGACGGCCTGGAGGTGTAGCACTGATGTTGCATTGCTCGGTAAGAGTTAGAGTATTGTCCCAGATGTCATTAAAGATAGAGCCCTCTCTGTAACTCTCCAATGTGTCAACAAGAGAGTCAACAAGTGTGACAGCTGTGCCCAAATCAAGTTGTGGGGACTGTAAAATATCTGACAGATATTTTATCTCACCAAGAACAGTGATGAATGTTACAAGGAGGCTAACAAACTATCTATAAACAATGTATTTGGGCTAATAAACCTCTATAGCTCTGTCACCATTTTGCTCTTCTGATATTTCTTTTAGAAGACGTATGATGGCTGGTAGTCTGTCTCTCACTGTCTTGCAAGCATTGTACCTACATGCCCACCATGTCTCTATAAGTCTTTGTAACTCTCTTGGGGGCCCCCTGAAACATCTCCCTCTGTACCTCAAGCCATCTTTGGTGGACATATGACCCTGACAGAAAGACATCCAGTTTCTGCAAAAGAGAAAAGAAGCATTCAGCTTCAGGGATGCATTTCACACTATCCACTAATACTAAATTTGAACAATGTGCATTGCAGTGCACATAAAAAGCTAATGGGGCCTCTGATTACATACGTGCTTGCACACCTGTGTTTTTTCCGCTCATGAATGAGGCTCTGTCATATGCTTGCCCTACAAGTTGGTTTTTGTAGTCAAGACCATGCTTCTGCAAAATTTGAATTATTTTCTGTGAAAGTGCTGCAGCATCCAGGTGCTGTGCTGCCTCAAAGGCAAGGAAGCTCTCACATACTGACCCATTGTAATAGTATTTTATTAAGGACATCTGTTCTTTTTTACTTAGGTCTTTACTCTCATCAACCAAAATGCTGAAAGCTTCACTTTGGACAACTTCACTAGTTATTGAAGTGCGAACCATTTCTGCTAGACAATCAATGATTTCATTTTGTGTGTCATGCCCAAGATATGTTCTTTGACTTGTCATTTTTCCTTTGACTGTGGGATTGTGTTTGGCTAGCAGTTCCATAATAGAGAGAAATTTTCCTTTATTCTCACCTTCTGATTCTTTATGTCCTCTCTGCGTAGCTGTGAGGAGCAGGGTCTCTCCAACAATTTTAATGTACTCTCTATTTTCCTTCACTAATTTATTATATTCTGCATTTAAGGAGGCTGAAAGAGAGGATGTGCTTGCAGTGGACTTTTCATACTCTGCCCATGCTAACATTGCATTAGTATGTGCTTCAGATCTGGCATGGCCTAAAAGTCCCCCATCTTTGAAGTTTGCCTTTTTCCAATTTTTGAACCCCTCTTCAGATGTAAATACTGTATCACCTGAGGAGGGGAGACTGAAGTGCAGACAGGCATAACATAATAGGCATAATACTCCAGCCATTTATGTGTGTTGTACCAGTCTTTTGAGAAGCAATGTCTTCTGTCCCCTTGATAGGTTCGAGGGAAGATTTTTAGTTGTGGCTGCTTGGGCTGCTCTGCTGTTGACTGGGAGATATCTATGATAAACCAGCAAAATCAGTTATTTTGACATTAAAATAATAATAATAATAATAGTGATAATAATTATAATAATAATAATATTTAGCCCCTCTCCATAGTAATTATCAATTATAGCTGTAATAATAGCCTGTAGGCATTTCTATTCAGACAAATGAAACTCAACTACCAATAAACATGAATCAAAAAGCTTTAAATGATTATGTCATGTAGTAGCTACCCTGCAACTGCCACAGTTTCACAGCATTTAGCTCTGTAATGTTTATTTCTTACCAGCATTTTATTATATTATATATTATTATATTTAACAATGAAGCCTGGAACAGTGTGGGTCCATCTAACCTTCACTACCCTGTTTGTACCATTTGTCACATTCACTGTTTTCACCAGTAGTGTGTTTTTCTTTACTTTTCCCATGCAGATATTTGCCTTAACACTGACAGAATGACCCCGCAGCTTTCCACTGTTTGAATCTGCAGGCATCAGTGTTTCCTCATTAAAACCTGAGTAGAAACTACTATTACACCTCCTCTGTCTGCTCTGAACTCATCCGCCAACCCCAGTGACCTCAGCCTTCTCAACCCCAGAGCTTTGCCAGCTCATAATAAGATCTTTCTGTTTCTAAATGAAAAGCTGCTTGATTTAACCCTGATGCCCCTACTGACCGTATTTAGCAAAGTTTGGGAAAAAACGGCCATGAAAGGCAAAGTGTCCAGGAGCATCAGCGAGCCTCTCAAGTGCAGCAGGAAACCTAATCCTTCAGTGTTGTGTGTGCTGAGGACGAGTTTCACCGGACTTAAAAAATAGCCTCTTCTGGGAGAAAACCCCTCTTTGTTCATCTCTTTGTTACATGATAGACCACTACTGGTGTTAACTCCAGAATTGTTGGGAGTGCATTTCTAGGATGTCACTTCACTAACTTATTAATGATGTTAAAGTGTCTGAGGCTCTGTGCACACTAACCCTGAGAATTCTCAAAGTTAGATTACATTTTCTTAGCTTTAACCTTCACCCAAACGCAGCCAGCTTTTTCCAGAAACCAACATGGTATGGTATAATCATATGGTGTTCTACCGAGCAGCAGCAAAATAGATGCCAAATTTGTGTTGTGTTAATTTATCCAGTGATGATATGTTGTCAGGGCATATTTTATGGTAAACATTAGTGGTTTGCAGCTTTTCAAATGTTGACATTTGATGTTTTTCTTTGACACCTGATAGTAAACTAAATACCTTTTGGGTTTGTTCATCAAATAAAATGAGCAATTTAATTTGAGTGTGATACATTTATTTTATTTTTTATTATTTATTAATTTTTATTAGTTTTATTTAGTCTTTCAGTTGGGTTTTTTATTTGGTTTATTTTGAGTAATTGACTAGTTTTGACTCAGTTTTTATTTAGCCTTAGTGTTGGGTTTTCCGCTCCAGAAAGAGAGGTTAACTCACTTAGAGGTCTCACTTAGACTCTGAGTCAGTTACCAGCAAAAGCATACAAACTGAATCATTCCAATCACAGAGTTTCAGATTCTCCTGTTTCTACAGTGCCATTTTTGGCTTGAACTCACTATGAAACAGTTAGGGACTCCTTCTCTATGGTAACATCAGCCAAGGCTCATGGGTATTGTTGTATTTAGTGTCATTGAATTATTTTTGATTGACACTCCCTGTACATGGCCAGTGTTCTTAAAGCTTTGTTGGTTTTTCACTTTGGTTTTAGTTCGTTTTACGAGTGCATAGTAGTTTTGTTTTAATTTACTTTTTTTAATTTTGAGGAACTGACTATAACCCCAAATCAGAAAAAGGGAAAATTAAAATTAAAAAAGAAAGCAGTGATATTAAAATGTCCTTTTGATTTGTATTTTATTGTGGACAATATGAACACATATTTCAACTTAATTTTATTTGTAAATATACATTCATTCCTCACATTCTGGCTGCAACACATTCAAGAAAAAGATGGAACAGGAGCAATTTAGAGTTAATACTGAGTTAAATAATGAAACAAATGTGTGAGAAAATTATTAAAATGTTTTAAAACAATGTTCCTCAAAGAAAGATAGAAAGGGATTTGGATATTTCAGCCTCTACAATGCAGAACAGAATGAAAAGTTTCAAGGAATCTGAATGTATTTCAGTGTAAAGGACAATGGTTCAAGTCTAAGATGAACACCATGATCTCTGATCCCTCAGACGACACTGCATCAAGAACCATCATTCATCTAGACCTGATAGAACCACATGGATCAGGATCAAGAACCATCATCCATCTAGACCTGATAGAACCACATGGGTCAGGATTACTGTGACAAACCTTTGTCAATCTCTACAATATGGAGTTACATCCACAAATACCAGTTCAAACTTTTCTGAGCCAAAAGGAAGCCATATGTTAACTGTGTCCGGAAGTGTCATGGACTTCTCCGGACTTAGTGGCATCTGGGATGGACCATCACTCAGTAGAAATGTGGACTGTGCTCAGACCAATCAGTATCCAGGTCTTTTTGGAAGAAATGGACGATGTGTGGTCTGGACTAAAGACATGAAGGACCATCCAAAATGACCAGCAACAACTCCAGAGGTCTGTACTGGTCTGGGGTCAAAGGTCATTGTCACTTCTATGAAGCACCATTAATGCTGAAAAGTACATTGACATTTTGTAGCAACACAATCTACCTTCAAGATGGCAACTATTCCAAGGACACGCATGAATATTTCAGCAAGACTATGGAAGCTGAGACCAGCCATAGTAGTAGTAGTCATTCTTATTTTAATTAGTTAATTATCTTACTTAGAAAATAAAACACAGTTTTCTCCAGATAACAAGATAATTCTGTCCACAGAGTGGTAACTGCTTTACTGTCCCAACTTTTTTTGGAATGTGTTGCAAGAATCGAAATTGATGATGTTTGACATCAAACAACAGTTTGTTTTCAGTGTAATATAGGTCATAGATAATTCACTAATCACTATTTTCAGTTTTAATTTAAACTTACTGCCCCAACATTTTCTGATTTGGGATGAATCAAACTGTCTTTAGTTTTAGTGTTTGAGTTTTTCAGATATTATGAGGAAAGCCTTGATATGTAGAAGCTGAAAAAGGTCAGATGAAGAATGCATGACATGAAATATGACTTACAAACCATTGCTTGTTAAAGATACCATGTTGTGCAAAACCATTTTATTTAATATTGTTCATGGGGAACCATTAATACTGATGGAACATGTTGATGTTATCTGCACTGCTATTTTGGCATAGTTTGAAGTTTTAATGTAGTTGTCATGTTTTGGAAAACTGATCAACTTATTTATTCATTTATTTATTTTGCACTATTTTCTGATATCCAGTAAACTGACAGATTAATAGATGTTGAAAACCATCAACTAACAACACTACTCAAAGTGGATATACAAACGGTTATTTTTTTATTATAAAAGCTGTGTGCATAGCAGTCACTGGACAGAGGCACATCCATGTGAGTCCAGACACAGAGCCTTAGTGTGTTGACTGGCTTTAAATCCAGATTAAAGATTCATTAACACCAATATAGATGTTTGCCTCCCGGGCAGAAGCCTATTAACCTGTCGACATCAGGTGTAGACTTTCAGCTCAGTCATGCCCAGACACTAATCCACTGGCTTCTGAGGAGATCACGCTCAAACTTTCCCCTTTTATGGAAATAGAGATTCTCAATGCACTGAGGATTTTACCCAGATGAAAAATGATGATGATGTTGAAACCTCTGCAGTATCAGATCAGAAAAGATATGAATATATTTCAGTTTACATCAGCTGTATGTAAACATAAGAGCACTATAAAGGCAACAAAATACTGGGAAGAGTTCCAACATTTGGGTGACCTGTTTCTATGTCTATTAAATGTAAAGATGGTTATGATTTGGGGATTTTTTAAGCTACATTTATGAACATATTTTACAAACAGTTCAGCAATGAAAATGCATTTTTTTGTTTGGAAAAATTAAACATTTAGACTCAAAGGTCAACTGCTGTTTGAAAAAATAGCGAGATGCCTCTGAATTGGATTTTTTGAATATTTGGAAAGTATATTCATTAGGGATGGACTCAAATACTAATGCTAATACTATATAATAAGTGCATATATAAATATTTTTCAGTAGGTAGGCCTCTCATTTTCAATTCTTGCTGCAGGGAAAGGGAATGATGCACTGACCAAATGAAATGTACCTCTGTCTTTAAAGTTTTTGTTGGAATCATTTGATATAACTACACAAGTCAACAAAATATAGTGGTTTGTTTGATATTTAGATATTTTAATGAGAAATGACATACAGTATTATAGCTTCAAATAGAAATGGTTTAAATGACTTTAAGCTCCCTCTTTAATGATATAGTAGATGTTTGTAGGGATAAAGTCACTGATTCTCTGATGCATTTACATTTGTGAAGGTTGTTTGGTTTAAAAAAGGAAATCTGTTGCACACAAAAACAAATGCACACATACTGACACGCCTTCACACGCAGACCTACTTGAACTGCAGCCAAACACAGAGGACACAGGCAGCAGGTCTGTAGTGTCCTCCCCCTCTCAGGTGACAGACTCAACTGTGGCCCACATAAAACAGCTCTCAACAGCTCTGTGTGCTCTGCTCAGGTCACACTGGCCTCTATTTGACTACCTCAACATTTACTTGTGGTTTGCATCTCAGAGCGCTCACAGTGTGCATCTTCTATCCTTGTCTGGACAGAGTGAATACTTAAGGCTATCCACATTTTTCCTTTTCTTTTACCACTTTGTACATACCCTGTATACACTGTACATACACTATATCTTCGGTCTGTATTTGAATATGTGTGTGTGTCTGTGTCCTGGCAGGAGGCTGATAGTGATGACAGGCTGGGCCTGCAAGGCGATGCAGAGGGAGAAGGTGATGGTGACTCCAAAGCGGACACTCCAGATGTTCCTCTGTCTACAGCAGATACAGACAACACTCCACAATACCTGAACAAAGCTCTGGAGGGGCTGCCGCCAAGGTACACATGTACACAAGACATGGACTTCTCTGCATGTCATCCTGCCATGACAATCAGTTAACATTAAGCATGGGGCTTTACTTATCAAAGGTTATGTCTTTACATGAGCCAGCTGTTATTCAGCAAGCTTCATTCAGGATGGTAACAAAGCCCAGTAAACTGTGGCCTGCTGCATTGAGACAAAACTCTGAGTGGCTCTGGTGTCTTCATGGAAAAAACTATTCTCTAAGAAGCATATCACACAGGTGCAGTTGTAGTATTTACACTCACTGGCCACTTTATTAGGTCCATCTGTTCAACTGCATGTTAACACAAATATCTAAGAGGCCAATTACATGGCAGCAACTCAGTACATTTATTCATGTAGACAAGGCGATGTGTTGAAGTTCAAACTGAGCACCAGAATTGGGCAGAAAGGTGATTTAAGAGACTTGGAACGTGACATGTTTGTTGGTGCCAGACGGGCTGGTCTGAGTATTTAACAAACTGCTGATCTACTGGGATTTTCACACACAACCATCACTAGGGTTTACAGAGAATGGTCCGAAAAAGTGCACTGTTCACAGTGGAGGTGGGGAGCTGCTGACCTCAACTGGGGATGTTGTCGGCAGTGGAAGGAATACCTCGAGGATCTCCTCAATGCGGCCGTCACGTCTTCCAATGAGGAAGCAGAGGCGGGGTTTTTGGAGGTGGACTCGTCCATCACCCAAGCTGAAGTCACCGAGG
>JAPQRN010000027.1:246748-314985 GCA_037367275.1 Coranthus polyacanthus
TGAATTGAATTGAATTGAATTGAATTGAATTGAATTGAATTGAATTGAATTGAATTGAATTGAACTGAATTGAATTGTTGGAGCCTAAATGCAGTTCACTGAATTCAAATTAGTGTTTATTCAGTACACAGTGATAAATCGTAGTAATTTACACAATTCATTCATTTGAAGGACTATTTACAGTATGTCTTTACAGTTTATGTACAGTACACTAAGTTGTTTATATTTCTTATACTTTTTCATTATGAAATTTCATTGGGAATAGATAACTGTTAACCGTATTATTGTTCCATGGTAACTGTGTGCAGGGAAATAGTGTATTTTTACCTCTTGAAAATACTTGCCTTGAAGGAAACAGCTGAACTGCACCGTATGGATTCTTTATGATAATGTGGATTCAGATCAAGGGTGTCACGGCCCTGCTCCCCTTCGCCTGTTATTCCTTATGTCTCATCAACCAACTCACCTCACCTGTTTCCTCACAATCTTCTGTCTCCTGTGTCTGCATTTGGGTTCAGCATTAAACAGCCCTGTGATAAAGGGGTGACATTAGAGTGTCAAGCCCAGGCTTAATTCATTGGAATCTTACAGGACTATTTGTCCTTCCACCATGTTTGTCAGTTAAAACATTAACAATGACGAGGTAATGACACCCTTGGAAATATAGCAATCAGATTCCTCACCATTGAGATTTTAGGAAGTATTGTAGTAACACAGTCACTAATGTAGCTAAATATGCTAGTGGATGTTATCTGAGGCCACTTCTTCTGTTATACCTCCCATTCCTTCATTGTAGAAGGTAGAGTTATGATCACATTATCACATTTAGGATGTAACAGGATTCCAACATGTTTTATTTCCCATTCACTGACTTGGAGGCAGAAGCTTCTGACTGTAGATGTTTTGCCTGATCAGTCACAATCAGTCATCTGTTGATCATTTTCTACTAATGATTATTTGTTGATTATTTGGTATTTCATGATTCCTGTAATCCTGTCAGCTATGCTGCTGGTCTTGGCCATGACACTGTTGAAAAAGAGATTTTTAATCTCAATGAGCCCTTCCTAGTTAAATAAAGGTTAAATTACAAAAAAAATTTGAAAACATAGAAAGTGTAGGATTTGTGCCATGGATAAAGCTGGTGGCTAGGAACGCTGATGGCTGGTCCATAGGGGGTGCTGTGGTGCCGCCCCCCACTTAAAGTTACTTGGAGAAGAAGGGCTATTTAAACGTAGTATTAAACATATATTATAGCAAAAATATCTCTGAAATAAAAAAATATGTATAAATTATAAAACTTTCAGGAGCAGAATGAACATTAAGCAGATGAATCCACTCCAAATGTCACAGGTAACAAAGTTTAGTCCTGTTTAACCTGTTACACCTCCTTTTGCCCTCCTTCACCTCTGTGGACTGTAGTTTAACAGAGTATGAGGCAAATCTCCCCAGTGCTATTCGGCTACATAGGTAATGTAAGGCTGGATAGGTCATAGGTTTGACACCTGGGAGATCTGGGTTTGATTCTCGTGAGATCCATGACCTTTTTGTTTTTTCACAAAAAACCCTAAAATGCAGGTGGAGTTTAATCAAACACCAGCTGACTGACACATTACAAATTTGGCTCTGGACACAAATTCATAACTGCTGTGTTCAAATTCTCTTTTTCTTAGGTTTAAGCACAAAATTAACTCGGTTAGGTTTGGAAAATATCATGGTTATGGTTTGAAATAAGTACTTTGATTTTTTTATGCTACAGACTGACATTCCCCTCTTGCCATCATCTTTTTATTTATTTGTATTTATGTAATTGTTAATTTACTCTTGCCAGTGATAGTGATTTGTGCATTTGTGTTTACCTGGAAACTAGACACATCTGCTTGCAAATGTTCCTTTGCTCTGTAACCACTGGACATTTTTTGAGTTATTCTTCAGGTTTTATTGTTACTGAATGGCCTTTTTATTGTTCTAATCACCTCTAACTCATTCCAAGATATTTTTTAAAAAAGCTGAATACACTTTAAGCTCTTTGATAAAACTAGCCTTTGACACACATTTCCACTTTCTTTCAGCAGTATTTTGTTGTATATTTGTGGTGTGGTACCCATAGAAAGACTCCTTTTTTCCAGAGTGGTCTTTCCTGTTGAGTTATTGACCTGCTCTGATCTAAGCAGCTGGCCAGGATTGATTTCAGCTCAGGTTTCTTCTGAAACAAGAGACCAAAGGGCCCAAACACACTGATCAATGCTTGTCCAAGTCCAAGAGGTCAAGACAAACAAGATGACAGACTCCTTAGAGCAGTCCTCCCAATAGCCAGACACCAGCTAACACACATTTGTATCACTATACACTTGAGAGGACAGCCCGACCTCTGTAGAAAAACGACAACACTGGTTAATTGTTGAAGCAGCTTAAAACGTCCTATGATTATGTATATCTTTAGGTCATGTGGTGACATCTAGTGGTCATAAGGTGATGTTAAATAGGGGTGAACCTTAGAAGGAGGCAGTTGGGGATGGATACGGTGGAATAACAAACTCTGTGTGTTTATGTCCAGTTTCCAACTGAAGGTAAATATTATATTTTTTTTGTAATGTTTGTCATCTCAATCTTTTTGTAAATGTAACTTTAACTGTGTTTTTATTACTGTAACCATGATAGTAACTTTCTTATTTTAGCCCTAAGCACAGTATTTTCCTGCCCCTAACCCTGTTTTTGTGTCTAAGCCAAACATGACACTGTCACAGCGTAAATGCATAAACACAGGTGGAGGAATATCATGTGTCCAACATCAGAAAGCTCAGAGATGTCATCACAGAAGAGGAAGAACATCCAACAAACACGTGTGACACTCTTGTGAAAAAACATATTGACATTGGTTCATGGTTCAAAGTGACTGCATTATAAGGGTGGACTACCTTTTGTTACCACCGTTTTCAGAAAACTCAACTGTATCTTTTATCTTTTCTGATTTTGTGGAATAGCAGTTTTGTTTGTGCCAATATGTCACAGAATGTCTGCTTGGAAAGTTACAGTGAAATCATTTTAAAAGTGGACTGATCGATTAGAGGAGAATATGTAAAAAGTAGTTTTGTCCACCTTTCCTGTTTTCATATGTTTGAACACAATTTTGATGAGTATAGTGCAGAGGTCAGCAACCTTTACAATCTAAAGAGCTATTTTACCCAAAAGAGAAGGGCAAATCTGTCTGGAGCCATGAAAACATATTTAACCCCCTCTACGATATCTAAAATAAAGAAAATGGTTAAGAGTTTTTGTATTTTAATTGGCTGGTGCCATTTCCAAAACACAAAACTCATTCCTTCTGTAATGGAGATGAAACTGGATTGTGGAAGCTTACTTAAAATGAATCACATCCTAGCATTGATCTTAACTGTCATTTAGTTTTTTAGACCCCTGGTATAGTGACACACTTGCAGGATTGTATCAGATGAAAACCGAAAAAAGACACACGGTTACTTGTGTGACCTGTATGAGCTTCAAAACATCCATCCATCCATGCCAGTAGAGTCATTGATCTGTACACTAAACTCAACTTTTAACACTGTGGTAATCTATCCCAGTTAGTATCTGTCTGAACGAAGATTAGAGCACCACAGTGAAATATCAGTCACGTTGGATTAAACTGACATATATAACATCAAAGGAGAGCTTCACTAGTGTGAGCATATAGTATGTAATGTAGGATTACAGCACATGATAACTGAACCACTGATGTACTCCTATACAGCCAGCAGTCCGTTAACAAGATAGGAGATATAAAGGTCTGCTGCCACCCCTAGAGGCTGCACAGCTCATCACAATACATTCCAACATGACCATTAACACACGCAGACATGCAGTTTCAGTCATACTTGTTCATAATTGATCATTATTTTTGCCTCATTGGGAACATCTTGGAATATCAGGTGGACAAATCAGATGTTGTAGTAGTTCCACAGGTGGGAAGTAACAAAGTATTTGTACTTTGTTACTGTACTAGAGCAGAATAGTAGAGTTTTCAGGTATCTGTAATTTATCTGAGTGGCCCAACTATCCATTATGTATATATATATATATATATATATATATATATGTGTGTGTGTGTGTGTGTGTGTGTGTATACATGTACAGAGTGTATGAAGCCCATGATGATAAAAAATGATAATAATGTGCAACCTAGTGTATGTGAGTAGCTTCATGTCAATGCCAACTAAGCTTTGCAACATCCAGCAAACTGAAAACCATATGTAATTATAACTTCACAGGAGAAAACAATGATTTTCTTCTGTGTGACTGGAATTTTCCACAATGTAAAATCCAAATGTCCTTAAAGCTCATCCTGAAAACGCCCTGTAAAACCTGTAAAACTGGAATAGGCTTCAGCTCAGGTAAGACAGTGAATTAAATATGTAGAACAAACAAGAAGGGAGAGAAAACAGAACAGCAAGAACAGAGGCAGAGCAGAACGAGGTTCACTCCTCATGTCTGACCTGATCAGTGATTAGTAAAGTAACAGCCTCCATGAAGAGCCCAACAAAATCTTTCAGCAGGCACACAAGGTTGTTTACATGAAAAATACAAAGATACTTGGTCATGTTAATAAAAGTATTTAGATGTTGAGAGTCAGTACCATGAAGAGTAAGGTCAGTGCAGCATCCACCACCAGCCCACCCCCCAACAGCACAGTCAACAACAACAACAACTACAGGCCCGTCTTCATTCACAGACTGAGTAACAGATATTAACACAGAAAGACACACAAAAAACAAGCTTTCAGTCTGCACCCATGGATAGGATTAGAAAAGCATATATCAACAAACACAGATTGCATGTATGTTGAATAATGCTTTCATACTGGTTGTAATAATATCCCTGTTTATCTGAGCTTATCTGTCAGTGTTGTTATTCTCTTAATGCTAGAAGACAAATAGCATAAAGTTACATGAACGGATTACAGTCATGAATGCACTGCGATGGATTAGATTGTGTACACACTGACAGCAACCAGGCTCATTCTGACAGCTGCGTGTGGAGCCACACTGCCCTCATGTGGTCACTTTCATTCTGTCATATAACTGTCAGAAGTGCTTGGCAATGTTTTTACCCACAGCAGGGCAAAAACGTGCAAATGACAGTAAAGTTATTATTCTGAGAATATTTGCTCCATAACCTTCATTAAAACATACTTTACTGAACATGCCCATGTAGTATGATCGAGGAATGTCCTCATGTTCAGTCCCTCTTTGTCTGCACAGTCTCTGAAACAAACACCAACAATGTCCAAAGTAGATGGAAAAGACACACTTTCTGGAAATGTTTCTTTGGGAGTAATTATGTTTTTAAAAAAGTATGTATGTATGTATATAATAGACTATAGCTCAGGAAAAAAAAGAAATGGTCTGATGTTAAAGGGGTTATATGTAGTATTGATATTCAAAATGAATCCAACTATCAACAGCAGGAGGAAGTCACGTACCACAACGCACTCACAGATACCAAAACCACCACCAAATTAATATCTACATTTTTTACTGACTTTTGCTCCATAATTCACATTAGAAATGAGTCAGGGAAGGAATGTTGGATTGTCAATCACAGCTAAAACTGCAAACAAATACAACTGACTGACTCGACTTCTGCTGTCAAAATAGTGTCTTTGCTGAGGAAATAAATGTTTTTCAATTGTTCTGATACTGAGGATTTGTCTAATTTCAGTTTTAAGCTTTCTTTACTCCACCTAAAGCAAATTTAATCATCTTTGTGTTTCCAATAGCTTTGGTGAAGCCATTTGGTGACCCAATAAAAAGGGGTCCACGGCCCATTTTGTACCAATATGGGTATGTGCAAAAAAGTAGTGCAAAAAACATGATGCAGAGAATATTTGTGCTGAACAGAGAGATGAGCATTAATGTAACAACTTATTGAAAAGAGGCTGTGTGTATTTCTCCTTTAACTGATACTTTAAAATTTTTAGAGCCCTGAGACCTGATTATAATGGGAAACCTACATGAAACCTACTTTTTCACATTAGTAAAAATCTGTAGTTTGTCTGGCTCATTTGTGAAACAGCAGGGTTTTACACACTGAGGGCAGCTTATACAAGTTTCAAATGACAGGTCAGCACTGCTGCACAGAGCTGGTGGACTTAATTACTTACTGAACGATTGGTTTTGGCTTTTTAAACAGTAAACTGGTGAACAAGTCCACACATAATCATGAAAAAAAAATCCCTACGAAATTGCCTTTCAAAATGCTCCCTTAATACTAACTTAACTACAGTATCCCTATGCATACTGAATGCATGTTATTTAGATGGCACACATTCTAGAAATGAAAAAGTGATGGCTGTAGTCAGTGCTGCTGCTGTATTGGACTGTACATGTGTCAAATCTTATATAAGGTAATCAGCTTTTTACAGTTCCACTACAATGCCAGTTACTACAGACTGAAAAATGTCATGAGTCACATTGAGACAGGACACAGTGCTAGTTATCAACAGCCCAAAGGATTTACGCACTAATTACACTATTAGTAGACTTATCATTTAGATGGCACAGTGACTCAGTGGTTGGTACTGTTGCCTTACAACAAGAAGGTCCTGGCTTCTTGAGACCAGGGTCTTTCTGTGTGGAGTGTGCATGTTCTCCCCATGTTCGCGTGGGTTACCTCCAGTTTCCCCCTGCCACCAAAAACATGTATACTGGGTTAATTCACCTATTAGTGCCCTTGACCAATACTGAGGAAGCCCACTGCTCCCAATGGGATGCCCTCTGTGGCGTTAGGATGGGTTCAATGCAGAGTATAAATTTCATTACGGTAGACTTTAGACTTAGAGAGGCTGTATGCAGCACTGTCACATTCATGAATAAAGCAGCATGTGTGTGAAGTTTCTCTTCAGTTATCTCCTCACATTTAACTGAGATGGTAAACATTCAAAGTTCCCCATCATTACATGATAGAACAACAACCTCTGAGCTGCAACTACAAGCTGAAAATGGTAGGCCATTTTGTCCAGATATGAAGAGTAATGGTCAAATTAGAATACTCATCAGAGTTTGTTCTGATTAACCCCCCACCTGCAAAACACACCACACTCAAAGTTGTAGACACTTATGGCAGCAGCAATTTCAAACCTTTTTATTTCCATTGTGCAGCTCGGCTCCATGTTTCTGTTGGTGTCATGTGACAGAGCATATTGGTGCTCTACAACTTGGTCCAGTTATTTTTGTAGAACCTTGATGTAGATCTGCAGTAGCAGCCACTAGACTTACCAAATGCAGCCTTTTCAAGACATATGGACCAAAAACTCAAATTTGCATTACGTTTCCACAAAGAGTCCTGGTGCTGGTACGTCTCTGGTTTGTACACAACATATTGGAAACAATAAATGTTAGAACCTAAGTGCAGACTAAGGTTCGTGTTGACTCCAAGATGCATGAAAGATAATCATGGAACCTCCTCATTCTAAAATGTGTTAATAACCCTTATTAGTGTTGTTAAATAATAATTAACAACACTGTAGCATTACAGCATCATGGCAATCCAAAAAACATTTCATTTACATCTGTGAAGTGGAAATGAAATGATTAGAGATATGAGTGTTGTGGATACATCTTACACACTCTTGGATAGTCTGGACCTGGATGCAGATTTTTTGGACATGGTCTCAAAGTTAAACAACCACATCCATCTGTCAGAATCTTTGACCTCTTAGTTCAGATCTGCACTATGTTTATCTGATAAAACACACAGTCTCTTATAGAGGTAAAAAAAGAGCTCAGTTTCTTTTCCCGGCCTTTTCTTGAAGTAACTCTGCTTTTAAAACTCTATGTTGTCTCTGACGTTGTGCAGTTTAATTGGACCGAGGTGCATTCAGGTGATGCCAGGATTTTTCAGTTGATTCACTTGCATTTAGCCAAAAATTTTAAGTAGACTAACTGTTGTACAGTTTTTCTCTACAGTTTAAACGTGGGATTAAAAATATGTCTTCTTTAGGAATAAACTGACATATTGAACAATACATTTTCAGTATTTCTAATACATAAATACAAGCTCTTTGAGTATTTAAAAACAAATGACATTTCTTATGCCCAGTAAAATACAAATTACAACCCCAAATCAGAAATTGTTGGATCAGTATGGAAAAAGCAAATTAAAAAAGAAAGCAGTGATATTAAAATGTCCTTTGACTTGTATTTCATTGTAGACAATATGAACACAACACATTTCAACTTGATTTCATTTGTAAATATACATCCATTCATCACATTCAGGATGAAACATTCAAGATGAAGTTGGAACAAGAGCAATTTAGCACAAATAATGAGTTACAATAATGAAATAATGTGATTTTAAAACAGGTGATGTGAACAGGTGATTGTAATCATGCTTTGGTCCAAAAGCAGCATCCAGGAAAGATCTAGACCTTTAGGAGGATCGACAGTTTGATGACAAATGTGTGAAATTATTTAAATGTTTAAAAATGTTCCTCAAAGAAAGATAGGAAGGGATTTGGATATTTCAACCTCTACAATGCAGAACAGAATGAAAAGAATCTGAATATATTTCAGTGTAAAGGACAAGGGTTCAAGTCTAAGATGAACACCATGATCTCTGATCCCTGAGACGACACTGCATCAAGAACCATCATTCATCTAGACCTGATAAAATCACATGGATCAGGATTAAGAACTGTCCTTCATCTAGACCTGATAGAACCACATGGATCAGCATAAAGAACCGTCATTCATCTAGACCTGATAGAACCACATGGATCAGGATTAAGAACCGTCCTTCATCTAGACCTGATAGAACCACATGGATCAGGATTAAGAACCGTCATTCGTCTAGACCTGATAGAACCACATGGATCAGGATTACTGTGACAAAGCTTTGTCAAACTGTACAATACAGAGTTACATCCACAAATATCAGTTCAAACTTTACTGAGCCAAAAGAAGCCTTTTGGCTCAGTAAACTGAACTGCGTCCAGAAGCTTCATGGACTTCTCTCAAAGATAATTTACTAATCACTGTTTTCATTTTCATTTAACACACCATCCCTACTTTTTCTGATTTGGGACATGTAGTATCTGATGTGTTTTAGGTTAATTAATTAGTTAAGAATTGTGTCAGAATAACATCTTTATGAACTATACTGTTCATAGTCTGTATTGTGCCATGTGAACTTTCACCTAGTATAATGCATGAGTTGGTATATGTTTTTGAAGAACTCTGAACCTAGGAGGTTACCTTTGAGGCCCTCTAAGGTCAGAATGCTGGGTTATCAATACATCAAAGGAGCTCCCTTTGATTCGGCTTCGGGTTCTCCCAGGTATCCATGGTGCCTGTTCGATGCTCTTCTTTTTTGTAAAACATTTTATAATCAAGCAAGAAAGTGTCGGCAGAGATTCCTTCTTCATCTCCACATCATCGCTACACAATTAACAACAGACACTTTATAGTATTTTGTACAAAATACTCATAAAGTACAAAACATGCATTTTAAATACATTTAATTGAAATGATGTCAGTCTCTGTTCGTATCTATAACCTCTGCTCTGTTAAGTTCTTCTGTTGTCAGACTGTCTCCTCATTTGAATGGGTAAACTGTGTTGTGAGCTGTAGTGATGTAGTGTGAGCCTCCTTGGCCTCTCAGTGACCATCATTCTGAGCGTTGTGTGGCTGAGGGATGAGATCTGCTACTTCCTGTTGGTGTTCTGGTGGTTTCTGGAGGTGGAGCTCTGACTCATGAAGACTGGAGCTAGATGCTGACAGCTCATCGTCCTGTGATGACTCTGACACTTCCTGTGGTTGGATTGTGGACTCATGTGACACCTGTTGCTGCTGTACTTGGCTGTTGTACTCTGACAGGACTTGTGCTTGTGTCTGGGATTCTAAACTATCAGATGTTTCTTGAACTTGTCTCTGGCGCTCTGGTGGTGTTTTGGACTTTGATGGGTCTGGCGGGCGCCAGTGTGAATTTAGATGCAGCCGTTTCTGTAGCTCGTCAGCGCTGTGAGCTAACATGATGCTCACCTTCCTCTGGTGGGCCAGGGCCTCCTCCTTGTCATTCAGCTGCAGTAGCAAATCATTGGTCATGTGGTCAAAACAGTATTAGGGCTGAAATTTGAGTTGACGATTAACTGTCATGTAAATAATTGAAATGAACAATATTGTCTATTCTATTAACTTTACGCCACCACTGTAGTATAAGTCTAGTAATATTTTAGTTATGCACATACACCTGATGAAGAAGAAGAGACGTTTACTGGCACAGAATTTTGAAACATATAAAATGAATTATATTTCTATTTCTGATGCTCATTTTCCATTGAACTCAAAGCAAAAGAAAAATGGGACAAAATGAGATAATGGCATTAAAATAGCACTAGTCAAACATGGTAAACAATGTGGAAATAATTATAAAATATGTTATTTCTGTTAGTTCCACCAACTGTTTTTATACAGGTAAATGGAGATGATTATCACCATTATATAAAATCTACACAATTATCTCAAATAATTGCAATGTGACAATTATGTAACAATTGCGCGAGGCCTAAACAGTATGTGAGCTTTCTGTCATGATGCTCAGAACATATAGTACTGTGTACATCCTAAATGGAAAACGAACAAAACAGGGAGGTATTTTTCTTTATGCTGCATTCAAGTCATGTGGGGAGACAGCAAAGCAAAATTAAGTAATAATGATCATATATGCAGTGCTTAACAAATGTATTAGACAACCACCCAGTGTAAGGTTTATGCCACAGCTGCCCTAAATTAACAGCATTGGTAATTACCAAAATCATTTTTATGTTTCTGTAATGGTTAGTACATCAGTATGTAGAAGCTCTTTAACTGAAATTATATTTTTAATGCAAAAATATAATTATTATTGTTATCCATGAATTTTCAAATTTGCTGTTTTATAAAAAAACTGAAAAAATAGTGAAGCACATTATTATTTCTTGATTTAGATTCAAATTATAGTTATTTACTTGCATTCCTGAACAAAAAGGTGAATTCAGTTTGAAATTCCTCATTCCTGTTCAAAATGGTAAAACGTCGAGAGCTCACTGAAAATTAAGTCTGCATTAAAGCACTTCATGATGCTATGTTTTCTCATTTTTATGACAGCTGGTCTAATACATTTGTTAAGCACTGTATGTGAAGTGAGAGTTTCTTTCTGGAAAAATAAAAAATAAAACTCAAAGGGTCAGATTTACTAATGCACCAACACAAACCCTCTTTTTCCATTAAAAAGCAACTGTCAAGATTTACTACAGTGGTGCAGTTCAGTGTTTTGATAAGACATACTAACCAGGTCCAGCAGGCGATAAAGAGTCTCTACAAGATCATCAGGCATCTTCCCCTCCAGACGAGAAGGCAGGAATCCTCTGAGCCTCTCGCTGTGTAAAGGACTCCTGTTGGCACCTGCAAGGAAAACACTGATTATTTTGAATAAATATTGTGATATGGTCAAATATCTCCATATAGAAAGGTCTGACAGAGAGCATGAGCATGTTTGTAAGTTTGTGTTGGAGTCTGTTTTTTGCTTGGAACTGGTCATCTGTTGACGTTAGCTGACTTCATTACTAAACAACTGTCTCGTTATCTACATCCATGATAACAGCCACAGTACATTGATTTTTATGTAGAAGACTCAGGTCAGTTTTTCTGCAAAAATCTTTTCACTGCCTCCTGAGTTCTTTGCTAGCTGTGTTTCCACAAAATGCCAGTTGAATTTGAATCAAAGTTTTGGAAAGTTGTAAAACAGAAAATTACAAGCGCTTCCATAAATTGGTTTGGAGCAGATGAAATAGGCTGTAATGTGTGGTTAGAAGGTGCCTACATTACACATAAACAGAGAAGAGGAATTTTTTTCACAGCTGAGCCAGAGGAATCATCCAGTCTCCTCATCAGTCCACACTACCTGTTGTACCACACGTTTTCAGTTTTCATATCTGGTAAGACGCATCAGTCACATGAGTTAAATTAAAAAAAAGGGATTTAATTTCCTCTTATGCACCTGTACTCTTTTTCGAAAAAGGCAAATAACACCTCAACGGAGCGAAAAAACCTTTTTGAAAATGTTCTTTCAAATTTTGCCATTTCCATAAATACTTTCTAATGTGAAACATCAAAATGTGCATTAAATATGTTTATGGAAACACACCTAGTGTTATCCTTCTGTATGTAGCATGCTGTGTTGTGAGAGCAGGCTTGCCTTCAGGTTTGCAGTGATTGGATTTGAGGACATTGGTCTTAGCCAGCAGCATCACGTGTTCACTTCGCTTCCGTAGCTGCTGTTCAAAGGCGATGCGAAAAGCATCCGCAACCATCAGTGCCTCCTCTCTCCTCAAACGCTGAGCATCCAGCTGGAAAACACACAAGCACAATTCATGGCTCCATACCAAACAGTACAAGTGGCTGGAAAGAAGAGAAAGAGAAAGAACAAAATAATTTTTGTGGCTGGTCTTAGTTGTGGGAATTTCACTTACACATTAGAGAAAATATTTTAATGGATCACGGGATGATGTGATTTACTAATGATCTGTGGTGGTCAATTTCCTGCCAGTTGCACCATTATTTAACACTGAAAAAAAAACTTGTCTTAACCCATTTTGTGCTTGACATGACTGTGATAGTTGCATCAGGAGGAGGTGCTGCAGAGAGCAGGAGGTAGAAGAAAGAGAACTTTCTTCAGTTGTGTTCATTTATTTGGAATGAACTTTGGAATTATTTGGAATCGAGTGCAAAACAGTCCACATTTTCACCTGCCAGGAGGCTTTAGAGGCAGTCAAGTAGAGGTTTAATAAACTCTTATTTTCACAAGTCATAAGCCTTCACGTCATCCTGAAATCTACAGCTTAATGACATTCAAATTTCCAACGGTTTTTCATGGTTCTGAAGCCTATATGGATCATGTTTCCCCCTGTATTACTCATAACAATAGCCTACAAACAAACCAGTCAGATTTGACCATAAATGTTGTATTTGTGATTGTGGTTGTCAGACTTCAGTGCTTTGGTCTACCATTGTTGGACCAATGTCCAACTTGAATGTCAGGTTGGACATTTTGATTCAAAGTATTTAAAACTGCTGAACTGGTTCAATTCATCCACTAACACCTCCACTTCTACCACAGGAAATCCCTCCTCCTGTTGCCTCTCCTTGGTCTGCATTGCTGTTTCCTGACAGAAACACATGTGAAAAACCTACACTTACATTGTGTTTGTGAGATTACAGCAACGAGCTGTGTCTGTGTTGTTAGTAGAATCCCTAGAGCCTCATCAGGTGTGTCCATGAGTAATCTGAACTGACTAACGCTGCTCATGGTAGACTGCGTTGGTCATTATTGAAATGAACTGGTTGTGTCTACGGTGATTTTTGTTTTGGACTGTGGTCTCATGCTGCATTTTAACATTAAGCCAGGGACGACAGATAAAAATGAGCCCTGTTGGGTAACTCTGGCTCAGCTTTGTATGTTTCTGGTGATTAATGAGCACTGTCTCTGTCAAACAAAGCATATATATACATAAATAAATAAATGAAATCAAAAGACATCAAAAATGAATGCTAATTTGCGCTGCTTTATAAATCTGGCCCAAAACTGCAATATTATTTTTGATCAAATTGAGCAGCAACAGTTTGCAAGAAAGAGAGAGAGACAGGAGACCTTTACCTCATGCTGGAGCTGGACCAGCTGCTTCCTGCTGGCAGCAGCTGTCCAACTACATGGACACGCTTCAGCAACACCGAGACACCTGCAGGCTCCCAGCACTGCCAGCTACAAACACACAAAGAGAATGAAGACTGTCACAACAGCAGCTCCATAGTTACTGTGGTTAAGACAAAACGACTGACACCAGTCAGTATCAATAATTATCACCATAAATGTCATATCATTATTTCTTTCCAGGTTAAAGGCCCTGAGTCAAAGTTGCTTATTTGTGGTTTTAAATCATTCAACTGGATTCGACAAAAATAAAAGAAAAATACATAAATATCATACATAACAAGAAAAGACACCTGTAGACCCTGACTTTGTGTTTTAGTTCTTACTTTGTTCATTTTTACTCTCATTCAATATCACAACATTAAATCAAAATAAAGAAGATGAACACAATGTCAGTTCTTTTTCAGTGAGACTGAAATGACAAAACACTCACCAAACAGCACAATATTTGACAAATCCAGCGGCTGGACTTTCAAAACTATTGTAATTATGAAATGCTTCTTCAACATCAAAACATACATGAGTAAAATTAAGTAAAACAACAAAATGCTGAGATATTAGTGAGTATTTTAACTGAGAATGTGAACCAAATCAAGGTTGGTATTTATGTACTCGTCACTTCCAGAAAGGATTTGAGATGTACTGAACCTGTCTCCTGCTTCTCTTTAGGTCCAGGTCATGTGGCTCAGAGGTTGCTTTTTCTTCCATGAGGAGGATGTGTTTGGGAGTAAGTGGTTCAGTGTCATGTGGGTCAGGATCACGATGCCAGATAGACTGCTCTGCTCGCAAAAGAGCTGAATATCATGGTGAATATCATGACACGGTGCTGGGCTGTACCTTGTCCTTTTCTCAATTATACTGGTTCAAAACAGTTTCTCACTCCAGCATTAGTAAACTTCTATTATATCACCCACAATAACAAACATTGATTTCAAGCTCTGTGTTCAAAGCAAAGCTCGTTTTGCTTTAGAAAAAGCTTTGCTTCCTCCTTTTAAACTGTTGACACTTATCCAATGAGTGACCTTGAGTGCAGTAAACACATCATAAATGACTCTATGCTCTACTGCTCTTCTGACTTGGCTCATTCCACAGGTGCTATAGAGGTACTTCTACTTCTCCACCTTATTCAAAATCTTTACGGCAGCATTCATCCTAAATACAGGGTTCCCATGAAAAAGCTGGAAAGGTCATGGATTTTTAAAATCCATGACCTTTCCTTAAAATCCATGAACTTTTCCAGGCCTGGAAAAGTCAGGAAAAATAAAGTAGTAGTAGTAGTAAGTAAAATTGTCGAAAGTTTTGGAAAAGTCATGGAAAGGTTTTGGAGCGTAAAAATGGGTGGGAAGCCTGTAAATATTACAACATAAACATTTTCTGCTTAGTGACATCATCTTGGATCAAACTGTCTGAGGGCTTTTGCCAAATCCCAGTTACCCCTCCTTGGCTCTGCTGGGTAGTGCACCTTCAGAATGAAACCACAAGGGGGAGCGGGTGGACTCTGTATCTAGGAAATTGAATACCTCTCATTGGAATGTTACCACTTTAACACTATAGAACTATACAGTTTATGTTGCTTGCTACCATCATCAGTTAGTATAGTGACAAATTTTACAGAACATAAGACAGATGAATGTATTGACAACAGTCAATACATATTCTCCTGCCCAGAGAAACGTCTGATCTGCACTGATATCAGAAGTGCAGAAAACTGTTTTCTGAAATGCTTGTCATAGCAATTCAATTACATTGGGGTAGGGTCGGTAGCTTTAACTTTTCCACTTTAGCTGCAAAAACCTTAGCAGTTAGTGATGCCAAAATGTCGTCCTCCCCCTGGTGGTTGGCTGCAGTATAGCATATAAATCCCACCCCCTCCATGTTATTAGATGGGACTTTGGCCAAACTAAAAATACACTTCCGATAAATCTTTCCCAAAGGTGATTTCAGTCTTTGTAGGTAGATTTCATGAGACTGGTTTGTGTTTGGTTTGGTTTGGTGTTTAGTTTTTAATAAGTTATCTGATGTTGGGTTAGTTTGTTAGTTGGTTACTTTGTTTGTTCTTTGTTATTCTCTTTTAGACCTTAGCCCTAGTCCTTGTCCTATAGGCTCAATATCTGGCTCTAATGGATGTTATAAAAATGGGTGATTGACAGCTGTAATGACCAATCACGGTCCTGAATCTGCCAGACACACGTCCAGACTGTGCAGACACTGGATACAAGTGAGTCACACAAGCAACATGACAGACTTTGGCTTCCTTTTTACACAACGGAGGAAACATCGTCATAGCGTCCATCTTTATATACAGTCCATGGTTTTACAAAACATTCAACATATAGTGTTATTAATCAGATGATTGCACGATAGCCTCTAGTACAGTCCAGTATAGCCCTATGCTCTCATACGGCTAGGTTGTATGTACAAATACAGCAGGTCCTTTGTTGTTTGATTTCTGTGAAGCACGCTGTACTTTATTATTATTATTATTATTATTATTATTATTATTATTATTATTATTATTATTATCATTATTATTATTATTATTATTATTATTAAGCATGGGGCTTTTATTTTGAAAGACTGGAGCTGAGTGTAGTGACTCATAAGTTGTGTCCACCCTGCTAAAAACAGGACAAGGATGTCCATGTGGCCCTGTGTCCACATGATGCATCTGTGTTGTCCAACTGTGAAACATTGTGTTTGTTTAGGAGCTGGCTGATAAGGTGACAACGTTCTTTCATTATTGCGTCTCTCTTGTTTAATCCCAAATTGTACTGTTGCACTTTTGTTTAGTTTATCAGAGTTTTAATGTCAGGATGTTAAAACTAATAGGCCAAGTCCAACAGGTATTAGTGTGATGACAGTAGTGGACAGTTCTCGTCTTTTGGTTTGGACTGAGAAGAGGGAGCTGCAGAAGGAACAAATATACAGACATATGTGCACAGTATTAAAAACACAAGAAAGAATCACATCTCAACTTATCCTCTACAGATAAAAGTCAGTATATACTGTGACCTCTGTTCCTTTGACAAAAAGTAGACCAGACAATAAAAAACATTTGACGTGTTGAATGAAACCTGGTGTAGGCAGATTAGCAGATAAGTGCAGTAAATCTCATATTGTCTGAACAAAAGAGTTCAACACATGTTGAGTGCAAAGAGTGGTCACAATAAATATTTGACACTTTGGTTTGTACAAACTGTTTTTTTCTCAAATGTTTGTTTTTAATGTTGTTTACATATTTCCTGTATATTCGCAGTTGTATCTTGATTTGAGAAATGCATATGTATGGTCATTATAACCTGATAAAACAACAAACTTAATGGTGGACCAAGACTTTAGTACTGTATTGCATGTATAGTAGCTATAGAGAATGGAATCGTGTCATCATGCCACAAGGCACTGTAGGACTTGGTGTTACGGAGGCTTCAGTAGAGATCGGTGAATGAGGACAGATGTTGCCATGTTGTGGACTATTATTTTCCAACTTAAAAATTCAGTAGAATGGTGAACGCTTGCTGTGTTATCAACTCCCATAACCGTTCTCACGACTGGCGTGGAAAACGCATCGCAAATGGAGTGAAATGTTTCAGTTTTCCAGGCTGAAAGCAACTCAGGTCAGCAAGTTAACAGAGGCATCATATGGCATGAGTAAACACCGTAAGATGAGAAAACATTACCTTCAGCAACATTTCCCAGTAAGTGTTCGTGTGTTCACTGCATTTTTGGTAAGTTGTAATCGAAACATCTACCTGTTGTGTACGTACCATTAACTATGTTGTTTAGTGCTGCTTTGCTGCTAAGCAGCTAACTTAGCAAAAGTGGCTCGCTACATAGCTATATAATAATAATAATAATAATAATAATAATAATAATAATATAAAATAATTTATTTATAATAAATAATTTAATATGAAATCATAAACCTTGAACTGAATATTAATTGTGCACGCTGCATTACCACATTAAATGTTCGAAAGCTCAGTTTCATTTCTGAACGTCTTTATTTCTTGTGCACACACAATATTGTTTAGTGATATATAGCATGGTAAAGTGTCAGTGTAATGTTCAAGTACATCTGGAAATGCTACGCGAGGCAGCATGTTCAGATCACCTGACGTTTGCGTTTGGATCAATCCCATTAATGTCCATTATTTTCTCCAAGTAGCTCCTTTGCTTTTGTGTTGAGCAGCTCTTTATCTGAACGCCTTCCATCAGCATTTTCATCTAGTAAATACTGGTTGTTATCGCTCTAGTAACTACTGTTGCATCTAATAGTAACTATAGAGACAACTGTGTGACCCCTCCTATGGCTGCCGCTTCCCACTCTGCAATGTGCCATGACGTATTTGCCCATTCTCTATAGGAGGTCTATCTGTCTTCACACAATTATGTAGTTTTTCTATTTGTGAAAATGTTGAAGGCTTGTTTGAAATTGGATTTCAACTATTACAAACTGATCTTTCTAGTGCAGAAAATTAAACTTATCTTCAGGACTAGACTACATTTATCTGGATTCTGTGAACCTAGTTTTTTTCAATTGTTTTTGGTGTTTTTTTACCCTGTTTTTATTTATGGTGTTTAGACTGTAGATTTATCATAAAGTATTGTTCAAATTCAATAAATTCTCTTTTTTTGTCATATTGCTGGGTGCTCTCCTCTCACCTGCAGGACACTTGCTTCTCTTTCGGTGCTGTGCTGAGGTTTGGTTCCTTGGTAGAGATGCTGCTCCTTCACATTTAACATAGACAGGAGCTCCTCACACTGCTGTCTCAGAGCTGCAAACAGACACACAGTTCTCATCATCACAACTGGTCTCTCAGATGCTGTTACACCACAGACTGTATGTAAAAAGGGACATCGTGAGACCACTTCCAAAATGTCTCAATCTCCCCCTGGTGGCTGGCTGCAGTATAGCTCATAAATCCTGCCTCCTCCATGTTATTCAACTGGACTTCGGTCAAACTAAAACCTTAAAGTACACATCCAGTACATTTTTCCCGAAGGTGATTTTAGACTTTTAAGGTAGATTACATCAGTTGCATTTGTCTTGTGTGATTATTAGTTATTTCAGTGGTTCCCAAACTGGGGGGTGCCCGGAGTTACAACAGAGAGGGCGTGGCGGGGCTACATGATATGACTTTTGCATGACACTGCTAGCAAAGCATGGCTAAAATTGTGAAAGGGGGGCCCGGTAAACATAAAGCAGATGAAGAATCAACAACAAACATCACAACTGCCAAAACAAAGACAAGAAAATATGATGAGGAATATCTCTCCCTCGGCTTCACCTGTACAACGGTGGATAATGAAGAGAGACCATAGTGTGTTGTGTGTCTCAAAATATTAACTTCTGACAGTATGAAGCCAAGCAAGTTAAAACGCCACTTAGAGACCTCACATCCCGAACACAAAGAGAAGCTGGTTGATTTCTTCAGAAAAAAAAATGCTCAGCTGCCATGCACAATGAGTTGCTTTACTAAAGCAGCTTCTGTGCCCTCAAATACTCAACTTGCCTCCTATAGTGTACAGAGTTGTTCAGTGTAAAAAAAACACACACGATTGCTGAGGAATTGATACTCCCTGCTGCTATTGATATGGTTTCAACTATGTTTGATGAAGCAACAGCCAGCAAACTGAGGCTATTCCACTGTCAAACAATACTATTGCAAGGCGAATTTATGACATGTCAAAAGACATAGAGGAGCAGCTTAATGACAAAATACGAGACAGCTGTTTTGCTCTGCAGATCGATGAAGCGTCTGACAGCAACAAAGACTGTAACATACATCAGATTCATTGATGGTGATGATCTAAGGATTTGCTTTTCTGTAAACGTGTAACTAACAGAGCCACTGCAGACGAACTGTTCAAAATCCTTGACACTTACTTGACAGAGGCTGATCTGAAATGGGACAACTTTGTGGTGATCTCTAAAGACCCAGTCCCCAATGTGCAATGGACACACTGTATAATTCACTGAGATGCTCTAGCATCTGAACAGCTCAGTCCTGAGCTCTACGATGTGATGACAGACGTCATTCCCACAGTAAACTACATCAAAATAAGACCTGTCAAAGCCTGGATTTTTTCCACACTGTGTGAGGAAATGAAGGCCGATCACACAGCTGTTTTGTTTCACAGCGAGTCCCGGTGGCTGTCACATGAGAAGGTTCTATCCAGGGTGTTTGAGTTGCAGGATGAGATCAGAATCTTCTTGGAGGAAGAAGGTAATGAACTTGCCCATTACCTTCTTCTTGGAGGAAGAAGGTGATGAACTTGCCCAAAAATTTAACAATAACAACTTCCTCAGGCAGATAAAATCACATTTTTCATAAGAAAATTGAAGATGGGGATGCAGCGAGTGAAAGGGGAATATAGACTCATTTGAAAGCCTAAAGTTATTTATTGAGGTCAACAAGCTGCATGAACACAGTGATCCCAGTATGAAAACATATATCCCTGCCCTACAAAAGCACTTCCACAGGTATTTCCCTGTACAAGATCCTGCAAAATACGACTGGATCAGAGACCCTTTCAATGCAACACCACCTGCTGAACTCAGCACAGCTGAAGAGGAACAGTACATTGATGTCACCTCTGATTCAACAATGAGGATGCAGTTTAAGTCTAAAACACTGGCTGGCTTTTGGATTGGAGTGGAAAAGGACTTCCCACTGCTAGACAAGAGAGCCCTGGCCACATTGCTTCCTTTTGCCACATCCTACCTGTGTGAGATAGGGTTTTCTGCTGTAGCCTCAATCAAAACAAAAAATGAAAATATTTTTAAAAAGGGGGGCCCTGCTGAAAAAGTTTGGGAACCACTGAGTTATTTGATGTTATAAAAGCAGGTGATTGACAGCTGTAAAGACCTATCACACTCTCAAATGTCCAGGTCATTTCACAATGGTTTCACCTCATTCAGCCTTTACCTGAATTCTCCGCTCTGAGCTGCTGATTCTCCATCTCTCTTTCTTTCAGGTTATCAGTCAGAGTCTGGTTCTCACTTAAAATTCTGCCCAACAACAACAAGGTTACAATACAAACCATTTCAAAATACATCATCGTGGCCATGTGACCATGGAGGAAATGCAACCTGTTGAACTTGTGCTCCCAGGACTGTTGAGACTCCTTCATCTGAAGCTGGATGAGGCTGAGCTCCCACTGAAGCGTGTTCACTTCCTGCATGAAATAAAATAATAATCAACAACATGAATAAAATCATCAGAATTACCAACAACATGAACAAAAAATTAACAAAAAGTGACCAAATTAATCAACAAAATTAGACATGGACAAAACTAAACCTTAAAAAAGAACAAAAGTAGACAAAAAATAAGCAGCTGATCTGAACCATACATTTACTTAAATAACTTACATTTATAAAACTTAAAACTTAATTTCATGTATTTTAGTGGTTAACTGACATAATTAAATTGTTGTTAAATGTTTGTATTGTATTTAATTGTATGGCTGACTTATTCATATTCTATATTCTGAAACTTAAATTCATTGGTCTTCCCTTATCATACTACAAATGTCAATGACTTCCATACAACAGAAGGAGTCCTCCACACTGTACATGAAAGGCCATTATAACCATATATTCCATTTTACTGTTAAAGGAAATCAGTCACCTGTATCTAAGAATGTGTGACTGTGACTAAGCTGCACATCTGCAGATTTTGACTTGTTGCTCTGACAGTAGTTCCACATAACCTTTTCTAGCATAGCATTTGTGTTTCCTTTTATGTTTAATAAACAGGAAGAGAGCAGCTGACTGACTGTTGGTGCAGAAACTTGCTGCGCGATGTTAAAGCAAACAGACCAAGCCCTTGTTTGAGCAGTGTGCACTTAAATGAGCAACAAACCAAAGAGAGGAGCCTAACCTTTTCCAGAGCTTTGGCCTGGTCCTCACTCTTCTGAAGCAGACTTTTGGTGTGACTTGTAGCTTTGTCGAGGATAGCCTGTGTAAAGGAGAGCAGGCGGTTTACAGTAATCTGCTCAGCTAAATTACAGTTATCCAAGCTCGGATTCTAATTTATCACTGCCGCTGCTGGTAACATAATTTTCTCTGAGTGGATGGAGTGTGATCCACATGAGCCGAGTGGTTAAACTGAAACACCTCCAAACTAAAGGAGTAATTATCAGTCTTGCGTGAAGCAGCCAACAGTTGCAGTAACTTTTTAACAACTGTATCAAGAAAGTGCTCTTCACTGACTTTAATGTGATAACAGTGCAGACATGTGTCTTTCAGTCAGCAGACATACTTTAACTTTCGCTTGACTTTAGATGTGTGAACAGTATAATCACATTTCAAACTGCTCAGTTGTTTAGAATAGCTTTTATCTCATTAAAGCTACTGTTGGTAGAAATCTGGATTTGAAAATGCACAAACTACTCCTGCAGCCCTCTCCTCTCTGTCCGAAGCATAGACTGAATATAAAGGTGTAGCAAGTTAGTGAAAAAATATAGAATGGTTTCAATATTCTTCTGTCATGGGCTAGATTTTCTCTCATTTCCTCTCAGACAACTTGAATTATAATATGCTGAAAGGTTAGTATTGATTTTTTTTAGCAAACAAATAAATAAATAAATGCCTACTGAAGCTTTACCTCTTAATTTTCTGCTGGGTGATATGTCCAAAAATTTCTATCACTGTACTTCATGATGTATCACTGCTATTTTTTTATTTTATGTTATTTATTTATAAGGGGTGTTGTATATTGTACAGACTGTAAAACCCTTTGAGGCAAATCCTTGATTTGTGATATTGGGCTATGTAAATAAAACTGAATTGAGCTGAATATATATATATATATATATATACGTATATATACATCTATATACGCGTCTGATGGATTTAGGACTGTGATTGGTCATTACAGCTGTCAATCAGCTATTTATATAACATCAACTTATTAAAAACAAACTGATCAGAAATCATCTTTCTTCTCTCTTTCTTACAAATCAGTCTCATGTAATCTACCTAAAAAGACCAAAGTCATCTTTGTGACCTAGTTTTTGTTTGACCCAAGTCCCATAGAGTGTCATGGAGGGGGTGGGATTTATGAGCTATACTGCAGCCAGCCATCAGGGGGAGATTGAGATACTTTGGCTTCAAATTGAAAGTTTTAAAAAGATGCTATTACACAACAGGATTTGAATTTAAATATACTTCCCGTGTGTTGATTTTACATTACTTATTTAAATGTCCATTTAAATATCCATTATTACAAGCTTCAGTCTTAAGAAGAAAAAATGTTATTAATTGTACTTAATTGCAGCAAATTGTGAAACCTACCTTTCCCTGTAGGATCTTCAGAGCTTTGTATTTGCCTTCTAGGTATCGATGTGCCGCCTCCAACTCACAACATAAAACATCTATGGTCTGTCAGCACAGGAGAATCATGAGGAACACTCAACCTCTATGTTTCAGCTGCTGCCAAATGGATCAATGTTATTCTATCAACCATTCGTCTTGTTTCTTCTTACCTCAGTTGCTTCCTGTAGTCTGTCTTTCAGCTCCTCTTTGGACAGGTCAAGGTCTAGAGAACCTGCTGACACAGTCATACAAAGTAGGGATAGACTCTTCAGGGCTAATACTGATTAATAATACTGTAATCAATGGGAATGATAACTGATATTTGGATCCAATGTACATTTGCGTTAAAACTGAAAAACTTTGTTTTTAAGTGCAAAGACATTTGGAGAGTTTGACATTTACTGAAATGTAGTTTGGGTCTAACTTACAGATGCATTAACTAACTACATTTGGCTGCTGATTTTTCTTCCAGCTGACACAGACACCATGTATCACATCATACATACATTTGAAGCTGGAATGAGCACTTCAGATCTCATATTCCATCGGCTGCACCTACACCTGCACTGTGTCAACTGTGTGTGACTGCTGGATTGTTGGTTTCAGGAAATTACAGTCGGTCTACGTTCAGACCACAGCCTAAAGTGACACAAATCTGATTTTTTTTCACTCACAGGATTTTTTTGTCATGATAGTGTGAACAGCATAAATCACAAAGTCCGATCCTTTCAATTCTGATTTGGGCCACTTCCATATGTGGTCCTAATCCAGATCACATGAACACGGCCTCAGTTTGAACAGTCAGATCAGAATTAATTTCTTTCATCCTCATCTTTATTAATATCTGCTACAAATTTGCTGGCCTCCACTGCACATCAACATATAAATGAATCTGTAAAACAGTGGCTTCAGTGGTGTCCATGTTTACTTCTCTATGACAGCGTGCTGCATGTGACATCAGTTACTGTGCTTTTGCACATGCATGTCACACTGGAATCTGATACTGGCCACATTTAGGGTCGATTGCTGAGACACATTTCCTCAAACGTATGCTCCAGTTCCCAAAACTCTAAACAATCATCTCCAAAAACTTCAAACTTTGACGTCAAAACCAAACTCTGCCTCCAGACGTCACACAACAGTCACTACACACTGGTGAAAATTCAAAACACTACAGTAACAACCTGTTACAAACAAAACAAAAAGAAGAACAGATCAAAACACAGAATCTTAATGGAGCACTAATGCTGGCAGTGTGAATGTAGATAAGTAAGGTTTGTGACAAGCTGATTCTAATGGTAAATCTCCACAGTCTTACCGGGCCATGGAGGCTTCCAGCAGGCTCTGTGCTGCCTCTCAGCAGACTCGCATCCCGGCATCCAGAACACCTCTCCGACCTGACTGCTGCAGCTCAGGAGCTCTGCAAGCTGCGGGCTTGATGGAAATCCAGCACAGCTCGGGCTCTTCTTCCTGATGGAGTGAGGTGTTGCTCTGACTCTCATCCCGTCACCCAGGTCTCCATCCACCATGTCATCATCCAGGCTGTGGGTTTCTCTAACCTCCTGCATCTACACCACATTAACAACAACAATACAATAACAATAAATAAAGACAGAACAAACAACTTTCATACACTATAAATGAATAAATACAATATCTAGTTACATGCAATAAAAGATCAAGAATAATAAAGTACAAGTTCAAAAACTATTTCAGTACAAAATTTAGATGCAATCACATTGACCAAGAGTATTATTTCCTCGATCCTTTAAATTCCCGCAAAGTAACAAGTTCTGCCAATTTCAGATCCTTCTGTAAACTATTCCATGAAGAAGGGACAGCGTATCACCAGATGTTTTACCAAACTCTGTTCTGACTGTTAAAGGATGTTCTGACACCATATTGCTTCTGGTTTTTACACATGGACAAAGATCAAACGGAAGCAGCGCAAGGAGAGACTTATGAATAACTGTCAACCAGTATGTTGTGTTCATACTGTCTACAATGAAAAACAAGTCAAAGTACATTTTAATGTGACTGCTTTCTTTTTTAATTTGTATTTTTCGTACTACTCATACTAGGTCTTATTTGGGAATGTAGATGGACAGTTTCTATGTCTGATGTCTTATTTGAATGGACTGTAAAAGACTGTGATTTTCTGCTTTTTGAAACTTACACATATCTATTGTTACATTACAGGCAGTGTTTCCATCCTGTCTACTCACACGCCTTGTTTACATAAAACATTGATGTCAATGCATTACGTCAAGTAGGGCTGGGCCATGAAATGATCATTATCAGGATAGACATTTATACTCTCATAATGTACATTTGTCTTCTGGGTTTATGTTGTTTACACTGCCAACTGACAGACCTCAAAAAGTTTGAATGCTTTGTTCTTTTACTTAATTAGACTCATGTAGGCCTATATTTTGATGTTGAACAGACATGTTATCATTACAATAGTTTTGGATGTTCTACCTCTACACAAATGTAGAGGTAGAATGTTCTGCAAATGTTTGTCATGTTCTGTCTATAAAGAAGACTTTGAAATCAGAGGTTAAACGTCAAAAATAATGATTTGACATTTATCGTGATAATTATCAATGTCGACATTTAGGAAAATGTTTTATTATGGTAACATTTTTGGCCATATCGTATAAGTTAAACCACATATTGATTTCTCCTCCTTCCACTGAACTGATGGAGATTTTATACAGTCTGTATACGTGTAGTAACCTAAATGTACAACAGACTTTAATAAAAGATCCATTCAACTTCATTAAACTTTCAGTTACAGATTATTCGCTTGTTATAAATGAGGACACTTCCTCCTACCTGCACCTGAAGCAGTAACCTTTATATTCCTTGGATCTTTGAAGATTTCAATCAAACGGAGACACAAAGAACTGTTCGCGTTATCGTTATGTTATCGTTACGTGTGAAGTTAGAGCTGGTCACACTTAAACATGATGCCTTCTTACAAGTAGTCAGTGACCGTCAAATGACTCCCGTCACAAACACACCGCCCACACTTTCCAAATCCTTCGCCGACGTCGAGTTACCGTCGATTCCGATAATTTCCGGTCCGTACCTTCAAAATAAAGTGTAGATTTATCGCTTGATTGTCACTTCCGTCCAGAATACACACGACAGTAGTATTTAGCAGGAAATTCTATTCATACCACTATAACAAATACATGTACAAAGGCAGTAATAAGTGTGAAGCAGCATTTATCTGTTCTGCTGCAACATGGAACAAATTTAGCTTAAATTTACCCCAAATGTACATATTTTTAAATCCAGTTTTAAAAATGTAAACATTTCTCTTTTCACACGTCTATGATTAATTCTTATTGCACTGTATGACTTACTGTCATTTAATTTTGGAGTACTGTACCTTCTTTTAATCATTCTTTAATTATATTAATCTCTTTTATTATGATTTTATGTATCCCATGCTTTCTTTTCTCACTATGTCGATCTTTTATGATTTTTTTTCCTCTGGATATTCTATTTATTTATGTATAAGCTCACTGAATTGCCTTTGAGTATGAAATGTGCTATATAATGTAAATAAACTTGCCTCACCTTGCCTAATAAAATAATGTATCTTAATAATTACATTTAAATGCCACTTTGACATTTATACTTTGAGGACATTTCAGAGTCTGGACTTTTTTTACTTCTACTGCAGTAAAGAAGTTGAATCAGTACTTCTGCTTTTATCCAAGTATCTGTACTTCTACTGGAAGAAACAGTGTGTGCCACCTCAGATAAATACTCTTACTGACTAAACAGCATTCTAGTCAGTAAGAGTACAGGTGATGCCTAGTCTGGCTCACACCATGTGGTCAAAGTCCTCCTCACTACATGAAACAACAACCACCTCTGAGCTGCAACTACACACTGAAAATGGCATGTCTTTTTATGTGCTGTTTTCTTTTGTGGGGTTTTAGTCATGTTAATACCACAGCTCACATCCCCACAAGCAAATGTTCCACCAAGACAAGCTTTCCCCTGACACAATTTTACCAAGGCGCCAAATGTGATTTGTTTAAAGAAATACAAACCAGTCACATGAACAAGAGAGGTTTTACTCCATATTCCAGAATGATAGTGGATGGAGCCAGACCTATCTCCAGTCGTGACACAGTGCTAACCAAGTGTGAAGACAGTTGAGACTAAGTTCTGCCCTCAAACCAGGCTGGGTGTATATTCATTAAATTTTTTTGGCATTTGTTGCTATCCCCCCAAAGGAGCAGGTTAGGCAGCCTATTTTATGTAACTATGTAATTATGTCCACACCCACCTCATGTTTATGAATTCAAATGAATGGTACAATATGTAACCTTTGCATGTGTTCATGTGAAGTTTGTGTTGGAGTCTGTTTCGTGCTGGGAGTCATTTGTTGACTTCACTTTTAAGCTAATATTAGGTAGTGTTGTACAGTACATCGGAGCAGAAGAAGAACCAAGGAATGAGTATAAGGATTTTCATGGAAAACTGACCAAGCCCTCATACAAAGAAATCAATGTAGAGTCTGTCACAATGGATGTAGGCAACGTAGAGGGTCTTTAGCTTAGAAATGGAATTACACTGGTAACAAAGCACCGGATTGCAGCACAAAAGACTAAAAAAAAAACTTCACTGTGAGCACATGCATCTTACATATTGATCCTTTAATGTGAGGAATTAAAAAGATAAAATGGATCAGGTGTGATTGTAAAAATATGTCCTGTCTTTTTCCTCACTGGAGCTGACACTACCTGGGCTGAAGACGTCTAGCAAGAGGACCCGTCAAAATGCTGCTTCCAGAAACCGGCCAAATGCAGGCCTGCTAAATGCCCAGACATTAGCTAATTGTGTCATCTTCCTTATCATCATGGAGTAAAGCTGGGTTTTCAAAATGAGCACAATGTTCTGTGTAGGAAAAGATTTTTAATTTAAATATAATATATAATATTATATTATATAATAAAATATTTTGAATACATTTTCAACAATACATTTTACAATTTCATTTTCAGTTTTCATTTTAATTAATTTATTTAATTAATTTAATTTGGGGTGTTTTTTTTTCAATAGCAAATTGTATTTCTTCAGTTTCAAAACTTTTTTTCATTTTCAGATTTGTATGTTTCACTTTTAGACGACTGCACTTACACTGGACTGATGTTACATGGGTCAGCTGTGGTGAAACTACAATATTCTAAAGATGTTCTACAAAAAGCACATCTTGGATACTTTGCCCTATGCATTCTCATGTTGTTCAGTGAAGGATATAAACAATGACAACCCGGTGGAAAACAAGGATTCATTTCCATGGTTGCAATAGAAATAAATATAAGCACCAGTCACTCAGCCTCAGCCCTGTACATTTGTCAATATGAATCCTGAAATAGTATCATTGAAAATAGGCTACAGCTATGCAAGATAAGCATAAAGCTATGACTTAGGTCTAAAACTTGTCTACAGTACATGTAATCATTCTCAAGTTATGTTATGAATGAAATTTGTGAACTGGAACGGCACCGGTCCCATGTTGGTGGAAAAGGTCTTGGGCTCAGTAACACGAAGAGCATCTGACACAGTTTTGAAAGAGGGACCAGTCGTGTTGTCATGAATAACTTAGTGTCTTGGTTTACTATACTTTCAATGTATTCCAGTTTGTGCATTGTGTCTTGTGCATCGTCCTGCTTGTACTGCCATGTTTGGGTTTGTATTTTCTACAGTCCTTATGCATGTGTTGTTGTGTTTTGCGAGACAGACATCGCAATTTCCCAATACAACTAAACATTAAAATAAATTAAAATGAAACAACATATGCTCCATATAAGTATTCAGTGTAATATTTATTATGTTCCAGGTAATACAAAATAAGGTCCCTGCAGAACTCTGCAGGTGAAGAACAAAAAAATAAAATAAAACAAGTGCTGAAGCTGCACAGAACACAAATAAATACTGAGTCTTTAACCTGGTAGAGTTGAACCCGAAGTGGCGTTTTGGGTATTCCATGAATCGCACTTTTGTTGGTCTGTGAGAAATTATCCTATCTGCTACAGGCAAGAACACTGGATAGACCACAACAGTTCTCACAATCATCAGTATAAGTAGTATGAGGGAGGGTCAGTATGCTCCACGCTGCATTCATTAAAGACAAACAAAAGACCGTTGAGACTTGTGACCAACCACTGTCACATAAGGAAATAACAGCATTTTTTTTTAAAGGCTCCCATGTCATGTGACCCAGTGACTCAAAAAAACACTGCTATTCTATTGGATTTTAGTCCTCCTTCCATTTTATATCAGTATTTTTATGTAAAACTCCACATTTTTTCAATAGATTCCATATTATGTGACTACGATTGATTACTAGGCTCAACTTAAAAGATTTGGTTTTCTTTCATGAATGTGCTTCCGTAGAGGTTAAGGCCACGTGGAAAATGTCAAAATTCTGAAGATCAGGGTAGGAAGTTTTTGTAACAGAAGGCATTCCGTTGCTTCCACATCAAATCCCTGATATCATTTTGTTATTTCATGTGGCCATAATCGTCCTCCAGACACCATAAGAGAGAAAAGAACTCCAACAAAGAAATGTATTATGAAGTGTCACAGTATCACAGTAAAGTGGATGGAAGCAGAGGCCACCGTGTGTCAATCACTGTCATATTCCTCGATCTTCAGGTCTTCCTCCTCCAGCAGGACTTGGCTCGTGGTGGGCTGGGGCTGGCTGGCGGGCAGACCCTCCTCAGACCTTCCCTGGCTTTTGTCCTCCTTCTTTTCCTCTTCCTCCTCACTGTTTAACAGCAGCTGGCCTGGCTCTTTGTCTGTCAGAGCCTCCAGTTTCAACCTGCAACAGTCAGAGGCTCTGTTCAGTCCTGAGATGTCCCACCTCAAATGTTCAGTTCTAAGTGCGTCTGTTCACACCTGGCATTAAAATGTGCCTCCAGATGTGTCTCGTGCGACCATTTGTGATCGGAGTCGACTTCCCCACTAGATATGCAAATAAAAGAGCTCACAAGCTCTACACTTGTAATGTTTCTTTGCAAATTTAATTCACTGTGCTGCTTGAAGACGAACAGCAGCAGCTTTTAAGGTGGAATGTTTTCTTGCCTGTCACTCACTGTATGAGGTGATGCTGTCAATCAATCAATACACCAGAAATACTGACTTCGATGATTCTATGTGTTTTGATTGAATCTTAAAGCGCTTAAAAGGTATGAATTTCTATCAGGTTATGTGAAATGTGGATATTCTATTTCCTCATGGATGGAAAAAATTTGCAGAGTGTCTTTCTGGTGTCTCAGGCAGCTCTACATATAATTGTGATAACTGTGATCAAGAGCGATTTAAAAGTTGCATGCATTACAGTATGACTGTTCAGACTGAGCTCAGTCTCCATCCTTATGTTCCCCTACCCAAGGAAAGCTCCACTCAGATATCACCTCAGAGTTTAACCACCAGGTGGAGCTGTTACCTCTTAAGCTGGGTACACACTTGACAACTGTCAGGCTGATTATGAATGTCATTTGAACCTGAGGATGATGATGGCCCAGTAAGACCGAGTTAGGCTCAGTCTGTGTTTACAGTTGGCAGATAAAGTCATAGTGTGTGATGTGTAAAGATTCTAATCATAAAGCTGCAGGAGCAGAAATCAGGGGAAAAACACCAGAATTTGAAAATCCTCACCTTCCTTCTTCAGCTCTCACAATTCAGTCCAAATCAAAAGACTAAATATAAATATAGATGAGCCTGAAGCCCTTTTAAGCCGCTGTGAAAAAGTAGTCTCTTTTCCAAGCTTCTGCGTGGAGCCACAGAGTAGAGCAGGAGAGTCATGTCTGACTGCATCTGAACAGTGATCAGTAATTATAGCTGTCAATCACATATTTAACCCCCTACCAGAGAAGTGCTAGAATTCTTGTTTCCTGTCAGAACACTTGAATTACAATATGCTGAAAGGGAATTATGGACTTTTGGCCAATGAGGGCAAAAAAATACATAAATCTTATGTTTATTTTTGTCTTCTTTTGGCGGAAGGAGCCTTGCATAACTTCCTGTAACTGGTCTGAAAGTTCAATCTATCCAAAAGTGTTTTCACAATGGCAATGAAATGAACCATGGTTTGGTTCAATCCAGACTGAGACCACCTCTTTTGGTCAGACTGTGATTTAGGGGAGGTGTCACACCTGTGTTAGATCAAACAGGACCCAAAGAGGTAGGTGTGAATGTGTCCTTACAAACACATTTTGAGACAAGATGCATGCTTTACCTGCCAGGGAACCTCCTCAGTGACAGCTGACCCACATCCTGGATAAAGGCTATCTGAGCTGGAGACACAGTAGAGCACACAATCCTTGTATTAATACATAAGAAATGTCATCAGCAGAAATCCTCACCAAATTGGTTAATAAATCTAAAGATTACAGCCAATGTGCCATGTGCCATCTCTACTATATCTGTTAACAGACATGAATCAGTCAACACAATACCATGTGAAAACAGTGATTTGAAATGCTGGAAGCACCATGGAACAAAATGACAAAACCATCTATGCTGCATACGATGATGCATTGTTCACATGTCCTTTGGTTGATATTGTGGCATGGTGTGGTCAACTATATGATCAGAAAACAAGAACTGTGAGTTCAATCAGATACAGAGCTGGGCGACAGGGTCAAAAATTTTCTCATGATGAGCTTTTTCATATCAATCCTTAACAAATATTATCACAGTAAATGTCAAATCATTATTTCTTTACAGTTTAAAGGATGATTTTTGATCGCAGATGAAAATTGAACCAGTTCTTTGTGGTTTTAAATTATATGTAAAATACAAAATGATGTAAAAGACGCAGCAAGACGAAAACACACCAGTAGTCCCTAACTTTAAAATTTTGCTCATGTTTCTTTATTTTGATTTAATGCTGTGAAATCCAGTGTATGCTAAATTAAATGTACACAATCTGAGTTCTCATTCAACAAGATGATAACGATATAAAAGACGCTTCTTTGTAGTTTTAAACTCTTCTTTATGGTCACAACATTTCACAAATCTGGAGGTAGAATGTTCAAAACTATTATAATAATAAATGTTTGTTCAACATCAAAATATACATGAGTTAAATTAAGTAAAACAACAAAACATTGAAACATTTTCTAAGTGTTATAGCTGATATTGTAAACAAAATAAACCTAAAAGACAAAAGAAAAATGTATATCACAATATAAAAATATATAGTGATAATTATCATTTTATCAGCCAGCTCTATAAAACCTACTAATGCAGCTTGACTGGGGCAGATTTGTTTAAAAAACAGCTGTTCATCACCAGATGTCAACGCCGCCAGCCAAACTGTCTATGTGTGTGTGTATGTGTGTGGCGTGTCACCTTGGTTCCTCATGGGATTGGTGAGCTTGACCAGGTAGGGGAGCAGTTCGGTCTGGAGGCTGACTGGTGTCAAACAGAAGCTCCTGAACAGTGACTGTGCAGCCACACAGTTCTCTCGGTGCTGACGGATCAACAACAAGACATTCCACAGTCACAGGTCACTCACACACTTCAAGTGAACTCTTGCAACCAGCACTGGTTGCATGAAGCAGTAGAACACCATTTATTAGTCAAAAGTGTTGTTCCAACTGGAGAAATGTGTTACATTCAAAAGGTATAATTTCTAATATTTCTATTTTAAAACTTTCAAAAAATACCTAAAATGATCAGTTAGAAGAAATAACAATTGTGACAGTATGTCGAAGATGTTACTGTACTGTATTGTATAGATCCACTTTGTACCTCCAGAGCAGCGGTTATCCATTTTCTAATCAAGTCAAACATAATTTGTTTCTGGCAGTTTTGTTTTTTTCGGGGAGGATGGGGTGATATCAGCCGTAACTTGGCTAACTGCTTTTTCCTGCTCTAAAATATTATTATATCGCTTTTAAAAATCCACCACTGGTCAACCTTGAATATGAATTATTATGAGCCATGTTTTACATTTAAATTCTATTTTGGCTCATCTTTGTACATCTTGTAAGGCTAACATATACAACATAAAGCACAGTAAAACCAATACGACCTCACGTGGTTCAGCTGTATTCACACACATTGAGTCGGTCCTAACTCTGTCTTTGCCCTTCTATGGCTGTACTAACACATGGGGTCTGCCTGTACCTTCTTGTTGACCAGCAGCCAGTTGGGTTTATGAAGCGGTCTGAAGCCCACAGCGACTTGCTGAGAGTTGGAGTGAAGGAGACCTCTGGTGGCCACCGAAGACCCATAATCCCACATGAAGCTGCGGCTCTGAAAAAAGCACAGATCAATGTTCACAGGCCATCAACATGGACCCAAGTGTTAATACACAGGTCAAGTCCACACTATAGAAATAAATTCTGTAATTCTGCTCAAATACAGCAGGCAATAGGCCTGAGTACCAAAGTTCAACACTTTTATGGCACAGACCAAACTGACTAGTCACTATCAACTATCAAAAAATGTCATGTTGTCTGTTAACAAAATTCAACCTATGGAGTAAATAAATGGTAAATGGTCAGTACATGTAGCACCCACAAGATGATAGATTTTTACGAATGATATTATATTAACAGATAACAGATAACTTCACATAATGGTAAACAGGTTTATTTTGTATGTTGTAAAACTGCTCTGAGTGGAAAAATGCCAGGGTGCTGAAACATAAAACTAAAGAGTTGAAACAAACAACTTTACATAAAAAATGGAACTAGAAGAAAACATGGTAAAATTCGAAACAGGATAAAAAAAAGGTAAAAGATGTAACAACGGATTAACCCCAGCGTATTGCTTTTCTCATTTTAATAAAAATGGAAATCTGGTATTGAAGAAAGCATCATTTATGCATTTATGGTATCAGTATCGGTACGGAAAATTAATGAATGAATATTACCCAGCCCTGGCAGACAAACAACAAAAGGCTTTTGTTTGGGCCTACTAATCATAAAATTGTTAGAATACAGTTTGTTAGATGATGATTAGGGAAAGACTGACTGTCCAATCAGAAGTGAGGAGGTCAGCATCAGACAGATACTCGCTAGCTCTGTCCACATCCTCCACCTCGGAGAAGAAGTCCATGTAGTTCTGGTGGAGGTACAGGTTGAAGAACTCTCCTGACATATGTGAGCGCTCGACAATCAGCTGGATGAAGACACACACGAAGAAGAGTTCTAGGTGTTAGTCTGAGATACATAAAGACATTATTGTATGTTGCTTATTACCATGTGGAGTCAAAAACAGAGTGTGTTTTCACCTCAGGATCTACTAGTAATGCTTCTCTGTGATGTTCAGATAGGTGGAATGGTAGACCAGGTCCAGAGGCACCTTCAACTCCTTCAGCTTCTTCATGACTCCCACCTGTTGATAACGAACAACCAAGACCAAAAATATGTGAACATCACTCAACTATTGGCATATTTTAAAAACCAAAACCACACTGCAGCAGGTGCCGCTTCACTGTTTAGGGAAAGTCCATAATCTCCCTTGAAATAAAGACCTTAAACCCAAAAAATATTTTTCAGCTTCCCAAAAGATATATTTGGTATCTTCTGAGGACCCAAATTGACAAAATTTACATAATGAATTTCTGCAACATACATTTATAAGCTACTGGTAAAGAATACAAGATGAAAATGACATAAAAGAAAAGACATTAAAGAAAAAACAAAATCCTTGTTTGTGTGTTTTGTGATTAAGTGCCTACTTTGTTCATTTTCTGTATTTAGATTTAATGTTGGATGAAAACAACATAAAAGACACAACAACATGAAAATGACGTAAAAGACACAAAAAGGCAAAAACAGCATAAAATATGAAACTGGAAACTGTAAAGACGTAACTAGATGAAAACAATTACATGATATAGATCTTATTTTGTTAACATATGTTGGCTTTCGTAACATTGCATTAAAATCAAGAAGTGCAAGTGCAATCGGAGTTCTTATTCAACAAGATGAAAACAATGTAAAAAATTCTTTATGGTCAGAACATGATAAGCTGCTGATGTCTGTGGCAAATTATCACAATATAAAATAAATATTATAGCACACTATGATATAAAATGATATCATATTGTGATATATCACTAATGACCATGATCGTTTTATTGTCTAGCCCTACTAGCAGGTATGACTCACGTTTGCAGTGCAGGATCTTTCCCAGCGCTCTGAACAGGAAAAGAGAAGCATCTTTGCCTCCAATAGCCTGCTCTTCTTCCTGCTCCTTCATCTGCTTGGACTTCTTTTTCCTCTGGTTTGTTCTAGGAACAGCCTTCCCCAGCGATGTCTGTGTGCCCACACCTCTGTCCTTCTTCATTCTCCATAGCCCCCTTTCCAAAGACGTGTCTGTACAGTTCAAATCAAGACAGAAGTTCTTTTAGTTTGGGATGTTTTGATTTCATTATGCTTGTATCTGAATAATTAGATCATTTGACAGTTACACAATCACAGCAGGTGATTACTTACTTAAAAAAATATACTTGGAAACACACACACACACACACACACACACACCCACACACACACACACACACACACACACACACACGACACAATATATTGTATACTATATTTTGTTTGAATGCAAGTTTCAAAGCTCCCAATGCCAAGTAAACACAATTTGGATCTGTTAATGGAATTTCCAGTGATGACACACAAATAAGAACACTGTACTCTGTGGAAGCTAGTAGGTAGTTCTGGGACAGTATGTGCAAAAATGTTAGCATGATAAACATTTTCATATCTGTCCATATCGATAATTATCACAGTAAATGTTTAAATCATTATTTTTGCTCCTGAGTGACAGTAAAAGTTGAGTGAATGTGAAAGCCAGATGAATCATTCCTTCTTTCCATGTTGAATTAAGAATCAAAAACCGAAAAATGAAAAAATGGTTTGTTATTTGTTTAATTGGATACCAAAAAACAAATAACGGTTTGTTTTTTGTACTTTTGACTTAATGCTCAAATCCAATCTACAAAATGGAAAAAACAGACCATGGGCCGTACTTGATTTTAATATTTAATTTGTCCGACTTGTGTTATTTATTGACTTCTTCATGTGTTATTTTTGTATCGTAATCAACAGATATCCACAGATTCAAACTGGGCTCAATAACTTCTGCAGATTATGTTGCTGAACAACAAACTATACTTCTTTGTGACCGTCATAAGGTTAATGAGCTACAACCTGCTTTTCATTGAAACGAGCCTTCCTCAGCTGCACATAGAGACGCATATCGTTTGTCCAGCTCGGAGGAGTGAACTAACAATTGGAAGATAGAATTTTCAAATAACTGCTGTTGTTGGGTCACAAAATTTAGTTTTAAGATTGTTTAAGGCAAGACTACAGTTGTTTAGACTTCATATCTGTGGTCGATTTATCAACATAGAACGTTGTTGAACGTTTCCGTAGATTTTCTGCTAGCGGCTCTTATCATTGGCTACCGGCAGAGACAGTACACCTCTCCCAGCCATGAACACACCACATCAGGTGGTCAGCGCTCAGGGCACCGCAGAGAGAACAGCCTTATCTCAGCAAGTCTATTAGAAACACACCACTGTCTTTGCCCTGCGATGAACTGGCGACATGTCCAGGGTGTACCCCGCCTTCGCCCAATGTCGGCTGGGATCGGCTCCAGCCCCCCCGCGACCCTCCAGGGGATTAAGTGGTTTCAGATAATGACTGACTGACTGACTGACCACTGTCTTGACTTATCTGTATCTTTGGATATATTTGATGGGCATTCTTTGACCTCAGTCTAAAATCTGATTTATTCTCTAGAATTTCGTCGGGGGCAGATCAGTTCAGCTGACCGCAAAGTTCTGGTTTCAAATTCAGGTTTGTAGCTTCACACTTTTATTTAACCTTAACGTTGTACTCGAGACTAAAGGGAACTATTAAACCAAGGGAACTATTAAGTCTACATATTAGTGGGCAGACAAGTTTGATAAAGCATGATCCAGTGTTAGAAGCTCGGTCTGGGTATCCTCAATCACCCAAAAGCAACACACAAAGAGGTCAATAAATAACTTCCGGGGCCACACAGGGCGGACAAATTAAAATCAAATTCAACTTTGGCCCATGGTCCGTTTTTTCCATTTTGTAGTTTGGATTTGATATTAAGTCAAAAGTATGAAAAACAAACGGTAATTTGTTTTTTGGTATCCAATTATTAAACAAATAATGAAATAACAAACCGTTTTTTCATTTTTCGGATTTTGATTCTTAATTGAATATGGAAAGAACATATGATACATGGATTTAGGTGGTTAGTTTTGGTTTTAAATTACTCATATAAGATGCAACGTAATAAATACAACGTAAAAGATGCAACCGGACGAAACATCACGTCGGCCAATGGTTCAGATGCCAAAGCTAAAGCCAGCTTCAGGTATATGGAGAATATGGATCAAATTCTGGGTCAGTGACCTTTGGTTACACTTTAAACTGACCTTATGTCGCAATAACTTGATATATTTTGTTATCTGACAGAAACCTGAATAGTATCTGCTCAGTTTGTTAGACGTGGGACAAGGAATAAAAACACTGTGCAGTCCCACACAAAGAGGGACACCTGGTCACAACTCTATCACTTATCATATACACAACTGAGTAAAAGACTACAAGTGCATTTGGGCACAGAGTTATCCCGTATGAACTTGGCACTACTTTTAATTAGGTCTTGGGGATAAAACAATAATACAATAATTTATTGCAATTTAAAGATATATCTCAATAACAATAATTATCGTGATATACATTTTTCTTTTGTCTTTAAGGTTTATTTTGTTTAGACTTTTCCAAGCTTCTGCATCGAGACATGGAGTAGAGCAGTAAAATCATGTCCACGTCACATCTGACGAAATCTGATCATCAAACACCTGTGATTAGAAAAAGTCTGCGTCACGGAGTAGATTTTTTACAGCCTACAGTAGATGCACAAGTCCCATGTCCTCTCAGATCACTTGAATTGCAATATGCTGAAAGGTAATTATGGAACATTCACTCAGGATCAAAAATCAGCCTTTAAACTTTAATCAAATATTGATTTGACATTTATTGAGATAACATACAGATATGTATTTGATATACAGAGATCAGTTTTGACTGACATCAACATTTTTATCATGACAACATTTTTGGCCATATCTCCGAGTCCTAGTTTTAGTACTAGGCGATAGAGGGGGGTAGTCTTTGCTGAACGATGTGTGATTGTGATTTAGTCCTGACCTGGCAGAGAAGAAAACTGCAGACTATTGATGGCACTGCGAATATCTCCAGAGCTTCCAGAACCCAGCGACTCCAGCAGTGCCTGGTCCGGGACACACATCCTCCCACAGCTCTGCTCACAAACGTGAGGGGACAGTTCAAAAACATACAAATAGAAACAAAATACCAAAACACCCCCACATCTGCAGAGGTTCCACTCACCTTCCCTGCCTCCAGGGCTGAAATGCGAGTCAGGACCTTTATCATTGTGGTTGGGGCGACTGGGTTAAAACTAGAAACAGAGCACAGTATTCAGTTGGATGACCGAGTCGCAGAATAGAATAATTTAAGGATCGAGAGAGATCAGTGTTGATTTCACGTCTGTAAAGAACTAAACCAGCTGGGACTTCATCATAGACTGTACATACAGACTGGACTGTTCCATAAAGTAGGGCCGTAGACTTACATTTAGATACAATGTCTATATTAACTTAACAAGTGTTTAATAAAAATAATAAAAAATGAACTAATCAAAATAAATAAGCAGCTGATGGTAGAGCACATTGTGTCACGTTACGTTCATTGTGCTCTAAAATAACGTCTCCGATATTTAAGATCCTGACAGGGCCTCTGGTTTTAGTCAGAATTTCACATGTTCTTTTGCCGTTTTTCTGAAAATTTTTGAAAAATTTGGATGCAAATCTTGCTTTAATCTGCTTCACTTCATGCATTCCCTTCAGAATCATGGGACATGGGACAAAGGATCAAAATGCTGTGCAGTCCCTCACAAAGTGGGATCCCAGCTTAAGATGTTTTATTAAAACTTAATACATATAAGATAATCTCTAAATGCATCAGTGTGGCTTAATTACATGACACCCTTTAGCTATGTGGGCTGTTTGCGGTGGATGTGCCATTGAACAGATTTTTTAATTGGCTACACAGAAGGGTTTTGACAGTCAAACAAAACAATGAGCTTTCTTTTGTGTTCCAACAGAGTGCTGTGAAACTTCCGTTTTTTTCCGACTGTGTTTGTGTAATGTGGTGAAGTTCTAGTCTCTAGTTACTGAGCAATTGGCAGCTGCTAGCCTACTGATAATATAAATGCAGACAGGGTGATCAAGAGTTATCTGGAGCTCATGTTAGGTCAATAAGTTCTACCCTTCTCTTTTTACTTTTATCATTTCCCTTCATTCAGTCTGCTACACCCTCTCTTGTCAACTTGTAAGGACAACAGGAAATAATAAATGATAACTTTTGAACTGAAAGTCAAAGTAATAAACACCAAAATAAACAGATCTGAATCATTGAACATCAAACTCAAAGTAATTATTCAACAATTGTGGAAGTGAACATCAAGCTAACTGTACAAAATGTAAGTTGGAGAAATTTTTAAAAATCTTTTGAGCTATTTTCCCTCAAAGTTTGTAACTCGACTTTAGAAGTCTAATAGCTATTGGTCACTATCAGCTATCTATAGTCTATATTTTGGTCAATTAATCAGCCAAAGCAGACTATCAGACTGTCTCTAGTTTAAATAAAAACACATAGACACATGACGATCCGCACACCTCAGGCTGTGATTGTGATGTCTCTGCATATAATTATTTAAAACATATGTCTGGTACTTGTCCTACATGGCTGGAATGGCCAAACTGACCACCACAAAAAATAAATAAATAAATAAATAAAGTCTCAATGACCCCCCTGGTGGCTGGCTGCAGTATAAGTCATGAGGCTGAGGGACTGCAGCCAAACTAAAAACTCATACTATACATCCAAAACATTTCTCCCAAAGGTGATTTTGGACTTTTTAGATTACATCAGGTAGATTTGTGTTCAAAATCATCATCTTTCTGAACAGTTTGTTTAGAATATCTTATTTGATGTTATGAAAAGGGGTGATTGACCACTGTCGTGACCAATCACAGTCCTGACGTCCCTGTGTCTCTACTCCACAGACACAAATTGCATCACACAGGCAACATGGCAGCTCCTGTAATTCCAGTCAAGAAGAGGTGTCAGAGTGTCCATTTGTCTTTTTTTATGGTCTATGGGCTTGGCAAACACAAATAAAGACTGAACACTAAAAATGTCTCCTCTGTGTTTACAGTTATTGATACACAAACATACGACTTTCTGCCAATAATTATTTCTGTTCCTTCTCCTCTTTCTATTTTTTCAACCGTCTAATAAATTAACTAAATAAAAACAGAAGTGTCCAGTAAATGAACCTGATGTTGCTGATGTGCAGCTCCTCCTGGATCTCTCTGGGGAAAAGGGAGCGTGAGCTGCTGTCTCCACTCAGACTGTCTGACACTATGAACACCAAGGGACATCGACAGGTCTTCACAAAACGCCTGGAAAACACAGAGCAGGGCACCGTCCAACACAAACATGAATGGATACTTTTAAAATATTAATATGTCAAATATACTCTGCAGTTCATTCTGCATGGCATGTAGTGAATGACACTGAGTACACCTAATGGTTTAAACCACTGCCATCAGAGTTTCCTTTACTCTGCCTTTCACATACACATTTAATGTAGAAAGGGCAGAATACCAGTGTATTTTACAGAGAACATTGCAACATGGATTGTTGTTTGTAGTGTTAATGCTGCTACACTAGCAAGTTTATCAAAGTCTGTTTATATTGATTCTTTAGAGTCTGTCAGCACTAAATGTGTTTAGTTAGTGCATCTTAACCTGAGGGGGTTTTTATAATGTGTTTTATAATGTGTTTTTCTGCCACTGCCACAAGTCCTGACGATTGAAAAATAAAAAATATTCTCCTGACTGGACACTGCACAGCTGTCATAGCAACTTCTCCTGGTTTCACAGAGAGACATGGAAGGCACTCTCACCTGAGGATATCGTGCAGGCTGCTCGGCTGCCTGTAGAACTGGTTTGGGAAATCCTGAAGAGAAACCAATGATGATTAAATTAGTTGACAACTGTCCCGCTTCCTTTTGGAGACTAGCAGCAGATCTGATTCAATAAGTGAACATAGATTATCTCACCCTTTAGTCGCCTAAGTAAATACTTGTCTCATTTTTCCACAAACCACATTTCTTCCAAACATTGAACATTAAAACATAATTTTTCAGACAGATTAGAAATAAGAAAATAGACTTTGGTCAAAACTTGGCCACTCTTAAAATCAACTCCCATGTCAACCCCAACCCTATGCAGCCTGAGTTAAAGTTGAAGAAACAAAATGGTTATTTGTGGATTTAAATTATTCATAAAAGATGCAACAAGACAAAAACAATGAAAATGTTGAAAGAAAAAATTCACAGTCTCTGATTTTGTGATTTAGTATTTATTTTATTTTAATTCAATGTTGTTTTATTAGATCAAAACAAACTGAGTTCTTATTAAGAAGATGAAAACAATGTAAAAGATGATTTGTGGTTTTAAACCACGTGTCAAACTCCAGGCCTGCGAGATAATATTATATGTCTATTATTAATGGCCCGCCGGTATATAGCACTCACACCACTCATACTATAAATCCCATAATGCACTGCAGCAGTTGCAGTGTACCAACTCCTCCTCCTCACTGCTCTAATGACACACTCATCAGTGGTCACTGTCGATACGGTGACATTAAACTAGCCCCAAACAAAAAGTGAACTTTAAAAACCGGGGATTTTAAGACAGGTAGAGGCAGAGTATCTGTTTATTAACATTAGAGGGAAACATCTGTGCCGTGTTTACGGAACTGATATATATATATATATATATACATACATACATACATATATGTTTACATGATGCTGATGCCATCATTCCAGTGCAGGTTCAGTCAAAGGTGTCGGTGTAGTACGTACCTCCACCAGTATGAGCTTCCTGCCTGACCCTCCTCCATCACTAGCCATCTTGAGGCACTTGTATTTGTTTGCCCTGAGGAGAAACTCCTGGAACTGGGCTGACTGTGAGCTGCAGAGGAAGCCATTCATCGCCCACTCTGACATAAGACAGACACATTACATTCACTTGGGTGGGGTCAAAGCTACAATGCAGATGGAGTGATTCTCACAGTAGCTGTCGGCAGAATCCTGTTTAAAACCTTCTCCCTCTAATCCTGCAACAACCTGAATGCAGCGGGAAGGAGACTGATGAGACACACAGTGCCACAAATCCAATTTCCAGAAAAATATTTCAAACAATTAGCTTGACAAAAGCTATTTAACTGACAAAAGCACAAATAAAAAAGGTTTTCAGTGTTTTCACTGACCACCTTAATTGTATTTTGTGAATATAAACAAGTTTAGAATTTGATGCCTGCAAAACACTCAAAAAGTTGGAACAAAAACAATATAAGACTGAAAAGGTGACAGAATATAAAAGTAACACTGTTGTGTCCAATTCCACAACTATCAGGTTCATCGGTAATATGTCAGGGATCAAAATCGGACATAAAGGACCATCTACCAAAGGCTTAGTCTTTACAAGGATGGGTAGTGGCTCAACACCTTGAGCTAAACTTCATAAGATAATAATAATAATATAATAATGTTGCACTATTATTCAGAATATGACAGTATTGTGAATTTGACAGGTGTCATGTTAACACTTTCATGAGCATTCTTTGGACATGTATGCAGGTAATATATATAATGGTTAACAGATATTTTAGTAAAGCCCAAATTAAAAACTAATATTCAAATCAAGCATAGTTTTGATCCTGAGCATTATGTCCCAGCAAATTTAACAAGGAGTCAAAGATCTTTACTTGCACAGTTGAGAACAGAAATCCTTCCTCTGGCCCTTGAAGTTGGCCGATTTAAAAATATCCAGGAAGATGACAGGTTCTGTGAATTGTGTGAACTGTGTGAAGTCAAAAATGAACCACATTTTCTTTTGTATTGTTCTTATTATGATGAGTTAAGAATGTCTATATGGTATTGAATTAAAAGTCTGTCCAGAAATGTTTTGCTCTGATGATGACAGAAAGGAATGGTTGTTTAATTTTGATGTCTATAAGTTGGCTGCCTTTGTTTCCAAAGGTTGGAGAAATTGATTATATGTAATTTATGTTAGTGCATTCAGAATATACCTATCAGTTTGGATTTTTAAAAGATGCCCAAAAGAATAGTCCACATTTCTAGTCAGAGTGAAAAACACAGCTACTGTTAAACATCATGACAGAGAATATCAACAGGTTTATGGATATGAGCAAATATTACAACACCGACCTTTTCCAGAAGGTGTTTGAAGGAATGAAAGAGGGAGGCTGTGTTCACACAGGTGGAAGAATTTGAGTAAATCCTATTTAAATTGGAGTATGCAGGGCTGCATGTAAACAGGAATATTAGTGGAATATTCACTTTCATTAGCCATGTAAACAGCTTATTAGGAAGAATAATAAGCATAGTCTGTAATACTGCATTTAATCCGAACAGTGAGGTTGTGCAGCGCAGTGTCATTACTAACATAATGTTAACGCCGGTGCAGCGCAGCGTCATTACTAACATAATGTTAACGCCGGTGCAGCACAGCGTCATTACTAACATAATGTTAACAACAGTGAAGTTGTGCAGTGCAGTGTCATTATTAACATAATATTAAGTGTCCTCACCCTGCTGGCTGCTGCTGTATGATTCCAGACCGGTGGGGTTCATCCACTCCTGAACCCTGAGGCCTAGCTCCTGGGTCAAAACCTGAATTGTTGCGGTCTTCCCACAGCCTGATGGACCTGTCAACAGCAAGATGCCACCCTGTGGATGACAGTCACATCGCAACTCTTTAGACCAGGAGGTTTGCAACCTTCAATATCTAACATAGCCAGAAAGAGAAAATAAAAATATCTATATGGAGTCACAAAAACTATTTGAATTCTTTAAATACAAGAACCACATGGGGTCAGATCTACAGCAGCAATCCTTAAGAAGTACAGATGGGAGTGTTGAGTTCTGCGACTGATCTACTAACAATGCACAAAACTAGGAACACAAACGCAGCCAGGTCATTTCAGTAATGACCAATGCACTCTACAAAGAACTGTGTTATCCTGCACACTGCAGGATTGTGCACAGGGACACATTGTAAGGATGCAGGTCTTCTATTAACAACACAGGTGCAACTTGTTACTGTAATCTGACAAATAATGTAAGTGTTTCAGTTGGGAAACGGCAACAAAGATCAAGGATTAGCGAGTACAAGGAGTTTGTGTGGTAGAGGAGGAGGTGGTAGTGGATGAATGTAACAATTTCAGTACCTAAAATAATTTACAATTTCAAGTATGTTAAACTTGAAACAGCTGTTGGCCAATTAGATCATTAATCCCTGCAAAGCTTAATATACACTCATGTGGCGGTAGAAGTGTGTGGATATTCCACATTATATCAGTGAAAAAGTGAGTTGGTAAAATCATTCCAGATAGAACTCAGAGATGACCTCGTACCTTTGATGTGTTAGTGTGGACTCTCATCCAGTTCTCCACTTCCTCGATCTTCTTCTTGTGAACAGCAAGCTCAGCCTACACAAACAAACAGAACCATTATACTGCCATTATACTATACAGCCTTGGGACACATTAGGTAATTTCAACAATGGACTCAGATCTCTTTGAGAACTGCAAACTGATGCAGCCTGCTTACAGACTTATAGAACTCAAAAATCCAACTTCTTTGCAGTTGCTGAGGTTCATTTCTGGAGTCTCTGGATTTTTCCCCAATCCAAAATGCAAACATATGAGCAGCCTCAAGACATTACCTCAACAGGGTTTTTCCTGGCTCCAAATGAGTCAGATTTGGTACCGTCCTGATCATGTGTACAACAGTAGCTGTGCTCACCTGTGAGTGAGGTGTGTGTTTGTCTACCCATGGCTCATCGCGGTCCCCCTGCACTGACTCTCTGAGCAGGCTGGGTGAATGGGAGTCTGATCTGGTGGCCTCTCCTTTTCTCTTCCTGGCTCTCTTGGGCTCAGCCTTAGAGCTTGAAAACTGAAAGGCCTTCCTCCTTCCAGAGACAGAGAAACTTTCCCCTGAAAGATCAGCGAAGGACGGGTCCACCCAGCGGTTCAGCTGCACAACACAGTTAACAAACACACATATTCACTGTCCCTGTACTCAGCTGGAAACAAATGCTCATATGTCACCATTACTGAGAAGAGGACAGGGCAATATATTGAATATACTCAATGTATCGTGACTTGTTCTACGTGGGATGTAGCAATGATCATATGGTGAATAGGGCTAGGCAATATGGACAAAAAATTAAATCTAGATTCTTTTTCCACTGTTGAGGATGATTCACTATGTTAATAGTTTTTTTCTGTCTATGTGAACTCAAGATTAAAAATCATCAATGTAGCTTTTGTAATTAAATCTACTGATCTTATTCTTGGCCTAAATTATCATACTTTCGCATCTTGTCATTTTGTAATCTTAATTCTGTTCTAGACCAGAAGTTCCATTAATTTAATTATACAGCCCAGTATCACAAATTAAAAACAATTAGCCTCGAAGGGCTTTATAATCTATACAAAATACTACATCCTCTGAGATTTGATTATTGGTTGGAGTGAGGAACCCCCCCCCCCCCCAAAAAAAAAACAACCTTCTGTTCAATCTGAACAATCTGATCTCCTTTTCAGTCATTGTCAGTGAAACATGTTACAAAAACTCCTAATAACTGTGACAGGTCTAGTCACAACTATGCAGTTACTGTCCTCAGCCAGTCCTCCAGAACCACCCTGACACGATTTGCCAGTTTGTCTACATTATGTTATCCATGGAACCGAAAAGTAAGAAGGGGTGGGTCAGCAGCAGCTCATTTGCATTTAAAGCAATAGACACTGAAACAGCCTGTTTGGACCAGACTAGAAAACCAGGAGTAACAGACATGGCACAATGAAGGATCTGTGAGAAATTCTGAGCTGAACCTTATAATACACATTCTGAGGACATGTGAAACTTACATTAACTTGTTAAATGGGGTACAACATAAGCCCTTAATTGTCTTTTTATGTTAATTTTGTGCCACTGATATACATCTAATAATACTTCACTTCAACCAGAGAAACAGCTGAAGTCAGTTTATTTTATTATACTTTAAGATTTTATAGAAGGAGTCAAATGTAGGCCTCTAATTATGGCATAGATCATGATGGTGTGGGCACCAAGTGATACTGGACATTTAAATCAATCAACCCTGGCAACACTGGCTTTGAGAATTGTTTACATTGCAGCTAGTTTATTCCAGGACAAACTTATGTGTGTATAGAATAGAATAGAAATACATTATTGCCTACTTTTTATGTACAAAAGGCAGACATTTTCCTTCGGCTGAGTTTGTGTTATACTGATGAATTTCATATTTGGGTATGCCTTATTCTACTGATAATATGCTGCTTGAGCACAGAATCTAAACACACAACACAAAACAACGCACACAGACACATAGACACATAGCTATTATATATAGTATGCAAATGTACATTTATAATGAACTCACGCCGCTTGAAGCAGTTTTATCTTCCAGAGAAAGCTTGTTCATCCTCAGCCGTGGTGCTTCACATTGAGGGCAGTGGTTCCAACACAGGGAGCTGAAATACAAGGAACAATTAATGGTGGTGATGCTGGAGGATCTGAGTGATACAAAGCAATGGAAACAGAATGGAGAATATAAAGCAGGGCAGGTTGGCACTTCAGGTTTTAAACTGCATTAAACTATAGTTTTAGCACGCCTGTTCTTTTTGTTTCCTTCTTACATCTGTGCTGCTAGAAGTTTATTTATTGAGGTATTCTTTCAAACCAAAGCTTTAAAGAGTCATATACTTGATGAAAGTCCGTTTTACTCTACTGTAACGTGCTGCTAACGATAAAATGCAGACAGTAGAATGGGTTAACTAGTTTAACGTAACGTTTAGCTAAAATTATGCCTCTGTATAAACATACCTCGTTATACCATTTGACGTGTCAGAAGCAGGTCTCGATCTTTCTGTTACTTAAAGCTTTTTGTGTGGAAAATAATTTACACATAAAAGGGGGAACACTGTTAGTAATATTAAAAAAGAAACCAACTCTCAGGCATTGTCAAGTTTACCTATTTAAACTTAGGCAGCCACGGCTTGCCGGAAAATGATTAGAAACTGACGTAAAATTGCCGTCAAACCCTCATTCTGCTGCTGTGTTAGAGAAACATCTTGACAGGACTCGTCTGTTAGAGTAGCACACGCCATAACTGTGCAAGTCTTTGATTTTTGCTAGTCTTCTTTTCACAAGGTTTGTCTTGACATTAGGCGTAGGGAATTTAGAATCCGTATAGAATGCCATGAAATATAAAGGTGTTTTCTGTCTTTCAGGCAGCCGTCAAAAAGACACGTGTTAGCTGCAAGCTAGCAGATAACTAGCTATGAAGATGAAGAAGAGACCAAACATCCTATTAACAGGTAAACTCCTGCTGCATTCATCTTTCAGCTAGTGCCCTCCAGTAGTAATGAACATGCCTTTATACCTAACAAGGAACACACGGCACTTAATTTTGTTATTTATTTGAGTTTGATTTGAGTTGAGCGGCAGATGTCCTTGTAGCCAGTGCATGTAGACTCATACTCATGATGTAAAGTTCATATGGAGCAGCCATATCTTGAAGAGGTGCAGATCAGGTAAAGTAAATGTGGTGGAAACATTTGCTACGGTAAGTTACGTTAACTTTATTTTAGTGGCTGTCATTCGTCGTGTGGTAGAACTGTATGAAAATGCTGTGTGGGCTTCTGTTTTTTAGGGGACTTTTTTATGTCAATATATACTCTTTAACAATAACACGATTGCCATTGCTCAACAACCTGATGATGACTTCCCAGATAAATGAGGTCTCCTCTTCTGCAGGTACCCCTGGTGTTGGAAAGACGACTTTAGGGAAGGAGCTTGCACAGCGGACAGGGTTGACTTATGTTAACATTGGAGAACTGGCCCAGGAAGGTAAAAAAAAACTTGACCGGCTGCCACAAATTTGATAACATAAATAGGAGGCAATATTTATTTTTCATTGCTTGGAAATTTGGGCTATGAAAATACATGACCCTCCTGCTGAATCACAACTGAACAGAAAGCCCTCATCAGCCATGTCCTTGTGCTTGAAGACAGACCTGCTTTAGGGCTTCATTGAAAACAGGCAGCACATGGACACAGAATGAGTGTTTTATAATCGTGATCTTCTCCCGTCAGGACAACTTTATGATGGCTATGATGAAGAGTACCAGTGCCCCATTTTGGATGAAGACAGGGTGAGTTAGTTAGGCATGAAAACAAAATCTATGACCTCCTGTGTGAAACATTCGTATGAATAGATATCTTAAATTCCGCATGCAAACACGAACCTTTGTGCCATTCATCAAGTGCTTTTGTACTTCCTGTTTGTTAATAGACCTTTCACATAATATGATCCTAACCTTACACCACCCAACCACTCTTCTGTGCTACTCCTAACCATAACCTAAACTTAACACTATCCACAAACTAAAACAGAGACCTAGGGGATCATTTAATTTAATTAGCATCATTGTAACATGATTAGACCTTGTTTCACTTGTTAGAAAAGTGTTCTCCATCAAGACAATGGTCAGAGTTCTGTTGAGAGCTGGAGGTGGTATGAAATGTGCGTTGCTACCTCCTAATGTCACATGCAGGAATAACTCTGAAGTCGCTATTTAAAATGCAGCCAGACTTGTTGTCCTTGACCCTGTGTGTTTGCTTCATTGGCTCTCATTTGCTTTCCTTCTTGGGTGCTTTTCAGGTCATAATCCTGATCCTTTTCATATGTTGTATTTTGAACTGCTTGCAGTGATTGTCTGTGTAAGACCTTCTTTGTTTTGATTTCTGCTGGTCAGTGTCACTATATCCAAAATATCACTATTTTTTTTTCCATCTCTGCAATTAGATCACCCTAAATCCTTCCAAATCAGGACTTTGCTTTTTGCTATTTAGCAACAATGGAACCACAAGGAGAAATAAATAGCATAAAAAGAAGATGATTTGTTGAGTAACTTATGTCTAGTGTCTGTCATGTCTGTCAGTTATGTATAACTGTATGTTGAACATTAAAATGATCTATGTCCAGGCCTTCCTTGAATTAAGCAACATCTGCTGATATAGGCCACGCCCATGTCCAGGAGATATGCCATCCTCTGATGGCTCTTGGATATTATACAGATTGCTTTTTTGTACACTGAACTTATAGGTTTGCCTGTGTTTTCCTGCAAAAATAGAACCACTGTTGAAAGGCTCATATTGACTGCCAGGTGATCATTGTTGTTTAAAAATGCCCCTGTTTTTTCCTTGGCCTTTGACACAGTGTGAATTGTTGCCGAGTGTGTCTTCATATTGGGTTTACACTGTGTTTCCATCCTTTTATGTATTTTATTGTTGTTGTACAGGACATTGGTCAACTGTGTTGCTTTTAAATGTGCTTTATAAATAAATTGGATTGGATCAGTATGGGTCGTTTTTCTGACAATGCATGTTGTGGCGTGTCTCCTGCAGGTCGTAGATGAGCTGGATGAGAAGATGGTAGAGGGCGGTGTCATTGTGGATTATCATGGCTGTGACCTGTTCCCTGAGCGCTGGTTCCATATCGTTTTCGTCCTCCGCACAGACAACACCCAGCTGTACACACGGCTGGAGAGCAGGTTAACTTCTACATCTCTTCACATGTACACTGAATTTCATAACACAAAGGAATCCTGTGAGCTTTAATACCTAAGGACCACTATGCTGGTATCTATCATTACGGGCATTTTCACACCTAGAGTTTACTTGGAGCAATTGCTCCTTGGTTCAGTTTCCCCACATTCTTCACTCCAGTAGAAGTACAGATACCTGTGTAAAAAAGATTCTTGTAAAAGTACAAGTACTGATTCAACTTCTTTACTGCTGTAAAAGTGAAAAATTCCAGCCTCTGAAATGTCCTCAAAGTATAAAAGTCGTCAGTTGGCCTCTGAAGGACATTTCTATTGGCTGTTTGTTTGCAAAGTGAACTGAATCTCATGTGTTATTAATAGATTGTGAAGACTATTAAACCATTCTAACTTCACATCAAATCAAAAATAATAGACTCAAAATACTAAAAAAAAATCAGTTTTCAATGTCAGCAACAGAACTCAAAACATTATGATGGGTTGTCTCCACTTCATTCCTGTTTCATGTCATTTTTGTGTCTTGATGTTAGGAAGGTGCTCATTGATGCAAAATAACAATCATAGATCATTTTCCTCAAATGCTAGGCCATCGAACTCTACACTGGCTTCCAGAATACATTTTAAGATTGTATTGCTTGTTTTTAAGGCTTTACATTGTTGGACATCCCATATCTCAGACAGGCCTGTGAACACTGAACCACTTTGACACCTCAGGTTATCTAGAATGGGCCGTCTCTTATCACATTAGAAGTGCCCAAACGATATCAACTATTAAATTGAAAACAGTTCCTTTTAGCTGCATTTTCTGAGTTTTACTGGCCGGTTGCTGGCTTTGTTTTTTGGCTGCACCATGTACCTCACACCTGGAATGAAATGTGCTATTGAAATTAAGTTTTGCTCGCTAATGTCAAAAGTGGTTGGTGATGCGGACTGTGTCACCGACAGGGGCTACACAGGGAAGAAGCTGCAGGACAACGTGCAGTGCGAGATCTTCCAGACCATCTACGAGGAGGCCATGGAGGCCTACAAAGAGGAGATCGTCCACCAGCTTCCAAGCAACACTCCTGAAGACCTGGAACACAATCTGGACCAGATAGTGCAGTGGACTGAGCAGTGGATGAAGGACCAAAACTAGAAGGTGCCTCTGACAGGACGGTCACATTACAAATTATTTGGACAATTAAAGCACAGTTCAGGTTATTTTCCAACCTGCCCTAATGTTCATAGTTTTTGCCACCACAAATATTGGTGGTGTATTCAAAGGATAATGATTTGACTGGCCTGTTGTTCCTGCCTCTAGATTATAGGGAGTGGTGCTGAGCTAGCTCCACTAAACAGCTGTCAGCACAGTAACATGCACTTGGACCTTCTGACATCCACTTTCTGTTCAGTCATTACTTAAACACTTCAATGGGATATTTAACCAGAACTTGGGTTGAGTCAGAGAACTCATATCCTGCTGCATTCATGCCATATTTTTATAAAATAAATCAACACTGGGAAAGTGTTCTCACCAAGTCCTAGTGATAGTGTTTTTTTATGGTGATGCATCACACCTGCACGATATGTCTGCTCTGACGTGGTTTACAGAGGGTTTAGCTGCTGTGTGAGTTGTGGCCTACGCCTTTCATAGTGGAAGGTGCACTTTATTTACTCTAATAAAAGTACAGAAAAAAACAGACTGTAGTTATTTTTATTTATTTTTTTAATTCATAGATTTTGTTTCATTCTTTACAAAACAATAAAATAAATAATACAAAATAAAAAAACTCAACTGTATAAAAGTACAACTACTGATTCAACTTCTTTACTGCAGTGGAAGTGTAAAAGTCCAGGCTGTGAAATGTACTAAAGTATAAAAGTCATCAGTCGACCTCTGAAGGACATTTCTAGAGGCTGTTTGTGTGGAAAGTGAACTGAACCTCACGTCATATTAATAGAATGTAGAGACTTAAACCATTGTAACCACAAATCAAATAGTTACAATGGTTCAAAAACAAATGAAGTTTAACTTCAATCCAATGTGTAAATCAGTTTTCAACGTCAACAACAGAACTGAACCATTCTGACACCTTTTCTCCACCACCCATGTATTTACTGTCTGTCTCGTCTTCCTCTTGGTAACGTTTTGGTCTTGTTGCATCTTATATGCCATTTTTGTCTTCACTCAGTTTGTTTATTTTGATTTTAACATTGAATCAAACAAACAAAAAACTGAGCACTAAATCACAAAATCAGACAAAAGTGTGTTTTTATTACAACTTTTAATGCTTTTCATCTTTGGTTGTGCTATGTCATTTTCATCTTTTTATGTCTTACGTTATGTTCATTGTAGGGTTTTGTCTTTTTACGCTTTATCATGTTTCTTGTATTTATTGTGTGTCATATCTACCAATTGATTCACTAATGGATCCTGTTTTCTATGTTATATGTCTATGTTTCATCAATTTAGGTTGAAATCAGTTTTGATGTTGTGAAGACACAATAAAAATAATGTATAATCCACCTCAAATGCATTAAAACTAAAGTAGAGAGCCTGTCTGGAAAATGTAATTAATTATTATTATTATTATCTATTTCAGCTTTTTATTGTGTTTAGACCTTAACTGTTCAGGCACCACCAACATGACCATGCCACCATTACAGTGTTTACATGTTGTGGTCTAATGTAGTGCAGTAGGCTGCATGAGTACTGTGAATCTTGAGTACACTGTGTGTATACATCTCATGTATCTGAGCGGCCACTAACATGACGTGGAAACAGTTGTGGGAAGCCACACCTGCACAGTGACAGTCACACTGAAAGGCTGACTAAGACAGGTATGTCCACAACAACTGGTATGGGAAAATCTATTTGTAAACGTGGCCATGGTGACATACTGTACTTGAAAGTGAAACGTGAGTATTTTTAGGACTTTTGTATACAGGAGTATGATTTTTTTTTCGTTTTTAGTCAAACTTCGGGTTATGAAAAAGTTTTGAAATATACAGTTTGAATTCATAACATCACGTCTTCAGACTAACGATATAAGTATGATAGAGAAGAAAGAAACGGTGGGAAATGATTTACATGCAATAGTTCTACAAGAGATTTTCTTAAACAGGTGGCATGTTAAAAAGTTTACATATGTTATTAGTTTTCGATACGGGTGTGATGTAATCACGGACAATTTTGGCCGAATGGCAACACGTAGGTATGTAAAAAATGCCGTGTCTCTAAACGCGTCCGCTTTGCAGTGTTTCAGAATAAAACACCAATATCTATAAATACATTAGCGTTTTAAAAAATTCACCCTGAAATCTTTTATTATATATAAGGTGTTACAAAAACACGCGTGAGTAGTGTATTTAGAAATGTCAACAGTCTTTTAAGTTTCTCTTCTAAAGACATTTGAAAGTACTTTGGTGGGAAAGTCTTATTTTGAAGTCACCCCACAGCTCCGCCATGTTTCCTCCAGCAGATGGCGTCGTATTGTACTAAAGTCGGCTTCATACAAAACCAATGTAGCTCGGTAGTCGGAAGTACAGTTTACTTCCACCGCGCCGGTGCCTCTGTGGTTTCGGATGTAACTACATGGACAAGCGTGTGTGATACAATGGGTAAGATGCTATTTTTTTACTCCCAGTTTGTAGAGTACGACAGTTTTGTACCGTTGTTGTTAGCCGGCACGAAAACTGTCTGTACATTCCGCCAAACATGAATACATTTGCATGCTTGAATACACGTACTGTCAGCAACACATAGCAGAGCAAATTTGTCCGGTGAATAAAGATAATGTCGTATGAAAATGTTTTGTTTATTTTAAACTGCGACAATGGAGTTAATTAATCCGTGTGGTTGCGTTGTGTTCAGATGTGTTTACACTACTGTATTGTCCAAGAGTTGGACTGCTGTTGGAACAATATATGGTGTACACTACATTGAATGACGTGTTCTAACTCACTATAAATATCCATTACCTAGTTGCCGAGAGCGTGGAAAAAATGAATCACTTGTCCCTGCTGTTCACGCCATTATTGCTTAGTGTTGTTGACACTCTAGAGTTGGTGAATTGTAACTCTGTTGCACCGTGTTTTACTTTGAGATGATCATATTAAAATATTGTCAAAATGAAAAGAACATATGCTCTGTGTTGTTGACAGTCAGAGATAATCCAACAGAGATACAGTAGATAAAGGTACAGTAGATATCTGCCTGCACATGTATGATGGCCTCTGTTTTACTTTGTGGTATTGCCAGTACAGCATAAGTCATTCAGTTGAATCAATGGAATGAGCTCTTTAGGGCATTACTCTAGCACTGATATGCTGCCTTTTCATTATTTAAGTAGGTGATTTATCTTCCATTCATGATGAGGATTACAGAAACAAGGAGGGAAAATAAAATGAAAACTCAAACTGAAGCTAAATCAACTTGTCTGTCAACGGACTTTTTATAATATATTTAAAATGATCTTTGTGAGATTAATGATGAGGCTGTGTTTATATGAATGTTGAAATGGCAGCTTTTGTCTTTCCTCATAGCTAGGGCTGGGTAACGAACCTTTTATGGAAGGGATCTAATTGCTTAGATACTAATTGAGTATTGAAAAATGTCTTGTCATTTGATTTAATATTTCAATATCTAAGGACTAAATCTCATCAGTATCAGTGGCTGCACTGTGCACCATACATTTGTATTAATGATATTATGTTAACAGACAACTTAAAGTTCAGTTTTTATGTTGTCAAACTCTTTTAAATAGAAAAATGTCAGGATGCTGAAACACAAATTCAAGAGTCGATATTGTGGTATATAGGTTTATAGGTTTATATTATTATGTTATGAAGCTACTTTTGAGTTTATACAAATGCAGATGAACTGAAAAAATAAGGCTAAAGATTTGTACTGTAACTGATACATTTGTAATAAAAAATGTACACTGGAAGAAGTATTGTTTTAGAACAGGTATCAGCACTGGAATGGAGACATTTTAACAATACCCAGCCACACTTAGCCACACTTGAAACACTTAAAAGTGGAACTTGACATTTAGTTTTTACACTTCCCTTTTCTTTTTTGCTTGTGATAGAAAACTGTCTCCTACAGAGCAAGTGGCAAAGATAAAGTAAGATTATTTAAAACAACACAACACAATACTTTATTTATTTCCATCTAATACTTTGTATAGGAAAATAGTATGCAAAAGTGACAGCCTATAGAAAAAAACAGATACAGGATTCATGAGGCTAAAATAGACAAGAACTGATATTAAAAGTATCTGTCACATTAGGACTGTGTGATATGACAATATACATAAATGCATATTGTGTAGTGATAGAAAAATGGCTTTCGTTTCATATTATTCTCTGTCGTTTATACTGCTGGTATATTGATAATTATCACAATAAATGCCAAATCCATGATTTCTGATTGAAGGCTGATTTTTGGTCCTGAGTGAAAGCTGAAGAAACCAGCTGGTTATTTATGGTTTTAAATTATTTGTAAAAGATGCAACGAGACAAAACCAATGCACAAAAAGACAAAACCGGCGAAAAGACTTAACAATATGAAAACGACATAAAAGACACAACAAGATGAAAACAATGTAAAAGATAATGACATTTAAAAAAGCAACAAAACAAAAACGTAACTCCACCAAGAGCTTTGACAGGAGGGACTATTTTGTTGAGGTTCACACTATTAACACTACCAGTCCTTGTCATAGAGAACCAGTTGGACCATATATATTAATTCTGCTGAATTTACTGCACATTTACCGTTCAATTTGTGACCCATCTCTGAACTCCGCCTGTGATCTCTCCTTGCAAAACCGGTCTGGAGTTTCAGACGGAGGCTCTCAATAGGGATCGACAATATGTTTTTTTCAGGACCAATGCAGATTTATTCACGAGATGAGACAAGATTGATAACTGATATTTGGAACTGATACACATTTGCTCTGGGTCTGGGCGATATGGCCAAAATGTTATCACATTAATATCACATAAACATTTTGAAAACAGACGATCAAAGCAACCAAACAAAACAAGAATTATGTTGTGTTCATACTGTCTACAATGAAACACAAGTCAGCGTACATTTTAATATCACTGCTTTGTTTTTTTAATTTGCCTTTTGCATACTGTCATCACTATTTCTTATTTGGGGTCATATGGCTGAATTAAAAGCTGACAGAATGGCTGCTGCTTCCTGTAGTTCTCAATATTCATCTAGCTCCTGTTTGTCCTTCACAGCGACCGGCAATAATGCCGCAGTCCACAATGATGCTGGTAGTCACAGGAGATGATTTTGGCTACTGTCCGAGGAGAAACCAAGGGATCGTGGACTGCTTCCGGGCTGGAGGCATTTCCAATGTGTCACTGCTGGTCAATGCCTCTGCCGCCAAAGAGGCTGCAGATCTTGCTAAAAGGTAGTGAAGATAACTCTTCTACACATGTGCCATGCCGTCCATCCATCCATAACATAACCAAACACTGAGGGTCTAATGTCAAAAAACATCAAGTATTTCAGCTGTATAAAAGATCCTCCACCAGTTGACGAGAAGTCAGGTACCTCAACAGCGGACATTGTTTTAAAATGTATTGCAAAACTAGTTTGATTCGAAATATATTTTAAACATTAAACGACTCTCTTTAAAGCTTTATACAGTATTTGACATTAAGTTTGCAATAGTATTGAAGCCAAGGGTTATACACATATGAGGGCTATGAAATAAAAACACAAAGGCTTCGAAGTGATCTTTTAATGCTTCTTCTCATCGACTTTTACCCTTTACAATAAAAGGAGTAAATCTCATCAGTGTATTGAATGTTGTGTTGCCTGTCAGACACAGCATCCCCATCGGTCTCCATGCCAACCTGTCAGAGGGTGTCCCAGTGTGTCCCAGCCTGCAGCAGTCTTCCACACTGGTCAACCAGCATGGCTTCTTCCACGGCAAGATGGGCTTCAGACAAGCTCTGGAGAGAGGCCAGCTCAGCATGGAACAGGTACATCATTCACCTGACCTCCTCAAATAATGTTGTGGGCATTAACTAATGCTAATATAAAAGATAAGATCATTTAAATACACCATATGTATTTTTCCGACTTCCATTTTTAACTTTCACAGTAAAAGCTCTACACATATACACTGTGTGACTGAACTCAGTCACTCAGAGCATTTCACTGAGAGGTTTTCTACTCTTCTTCCTCTGTAGTAGTTTTAGATAAATTAAAAATAACCCTGTAAGTTTAATTCTTTATGCAAGAGAGGATTCTGTTTTCAGGCAGGAAGGATTTCATTTCTCTGCTGACTTATGTGGTAAATAAAGACTTGATGTCAGGGTGTAATCCTTCATTAGTGAAGCGTGGAAAGCCAGGCGCATCCAGGTTACAGGAGGTGTCATCCAAGATGATGCTTTAATGTCTCGTTTGCAAACCCAAAAAACATTTCTCTCATCAAAAGAACATTTCTTTGATGGTTTGCCAGTTAATTAACTGACCTCTGTCTGACTTTTGGATCAAAAGAATTCCTCCTGTGACTATAAATAGAAACCAGTCCCTATGTTTAAAGAATATGGAAATGACACATTTTCATTTCCATTGCTACGCTCTGACACTGAACATACATACGTATACATATCTATCTTTAACGGTGGTCTAGTCGTACCTGTGCTTCATGTCCGTGTGACTCCTAGGTCACTAAGTGCTAAAAGTGAAAATTAGAATTTTCTTTTATTTGAGCATTATTTACTCTATATTTTGCCCTGAGCATAAAAGTAATTAATTCTATGATCACTGAGAATTCCTCTAACATGGCTCTAAGTAGGAATAAGTTGCTTGATAATTATTCTTCCTCCTCTGTCAGCTTTTCATTCACTCACAACCTGTGCAATTCTCAGACATTTGATGAATGTCCCTATTTGCTTTTCCACAGACAGTGTTCAGAATGTTCATATTGTTTGAAGGCTTCTTCCAGCAGACTGTCACCAAAGTTAGCTTAGTAAACCCAGTTGTTGTTTTTACACAAACTACAAAGTATAGATATGCAAACAGTGCAGTGTAGCAATACAATTGAATAAACACACACACACGTCACAGTCCTGTCTTTTACAAGTGTGTTTAAAGCCACAAAATGAGCACATTTACAGTCGGTTATCAGGAGGACAAACAACGTGCCTGGCCATGAGTCAGCCTCCTGTTTGAATATGTACGTTCATTAAGTGCACTAGGACATTTCTTAGCGCCACATACACATATCAGTGGTGCTCACATTAAGTACAAGTCAGTCCCAGATATGCTCGTCAGTAGAAAGTAAAACTGCCAACTAAACTAATTACCACAGGCACTGTTACTTAATGTGACTTAATTTAGATGTTTAGAGTTTTAAACTCACCGAATTGTACTCGTTGTTACAGTCGGGCCCATCTGTCTGTCTGTACTTTCTTTTCCATGTTTCCCATAGTTTTCTGTGTATGTCTTTCATGAATGTCTCAATGTTTTTTGTGGATGCAGCACAGGGGGAAGGTGGCTGCACAATTAATTGTAATATCAGACTGCAGTTTACAGGTCAAGATTTAGGATTTAAGTTGATCACCACAACCGTTTATGGCATTATTTTAGATTTAGTGACACTGAACAGAGAGACATACAGTGTAAAACATGCAACAAAAAAAAGTATGTTTTTGTATTTTTTATGATAGTTTAAGTTTGGCATTAAGCACTTACTGCTGTCAGGAGATGCTCATTGATTATTTCGTTGTTTTATAACAATGACAAGAAAGTATTTGAATTGAATTGAATTTAATTGAATGTTTGACTTGACATTTCAAAATGAATAATCTGTGCATTTTCCTTGATAACCAAGCAAACAGAATTAAATCAAAATTGCTATATTGCCCAAAATAATCGCAATATGACTTTTTCACCAAATCGTGTTGCCCTAGTGGAAACCCAAGCCAAATGTGAGACAATAAAATGAATATTGAATCTAAAGGACAAGAGCATTGCAACATGTTTGCATCTGGATTCCAGTGTTTCTGCATATACCTGTTTGAAGGACTGCACACACCTTAATGACATTCAGCATCCAGTGTTCATGCAAAAGAGTTGGTCCTAGTAAATTTTTCTACTGTGAATGAATGATCCAATCACAACCCTGAAGCTGCTTCAGCCACCTTTGCCGCTGGCTGACCCACTGACATTCGTAAAATCTATGAAAAGTATGCACAGTTCACATCAGTTGTGTTGGTATGGTAGTGTTTTATCCTGTTTGTCCATCAGTAACTTCACAGTGTGTTTCTATCTGTCCAGGTGGAGCTGGAGTTGAGGGCCCAGGTCCAGCTATTTAGGGAGCTCATGGGTCACCTGCCCCATCACATGGATGGTCACCAACATGTCCATGTATTGCCAGGTAAAGCAAACTGGATCACGAACAAACAGACCTGGTAACGGCTGTTATAGGCTCAGAAACACTCCATGTGAGTGAGTACCAGTGAGCTCACACACCACAATGATGCTTGAAAAATCTTGTACAATCCCTTGAGATAATTGTGTATAGTGATTTGGTGTTATATGAATAAAACTGAACTGAATTGAACGAACTGAACTGAATGAAAGGATACTTAACAGATTCCAATGAATGCATACGAAACAGTTTCCACTGAAATTCTGGGGAAAAGAATTAAATAAATCAAATGGAAAAAAAAACAAACATTTAAGGTATGTGGAAAAGTTTGTGAATTGGTGAAAGGTAAAGATAAACAGATTTAGTGAATAATTATGTGTCTGTGAACATGTGGACCAATAAGGAGACTGTTCATTGAATTTATACAAGAAACAAACTAAATACAACCATGTATGTAGGGCTGTCACAATTGTTACATAATCATCACATTGCAGTTATTTTAAATAATTGTGATTATTTTACATAAAAAGGGATAGAGTGGAGGATGTTGAATCAGGGATGTTGGGTGTTAAGGAGCTGGACACTTCTGGGGACAAAGGTTGCCCTCCGTCTCTGCGTCCTGCATCCTGGGCAGCAAAGTCTGTGGAAGTAGGGCTGATGCCATACTTCTGTGGAAGTAGGGCTGATGCTATATCCGTGATGACCAACAAGGAAAAGTAAACATGCTGCTGCTTTACATATTAACAGCTACTTTCTGTGTAGTGCAGTGGGACAGAGTCAGCTGAGAAACTGTAGCTCTTCAGTTTGAATGGAGCTTTTGTGAGCAGCTGCGTACTATAGGCTAGCCACCACAGAGGCAGAGGTGGTGCCGTCATATCCATATTTACTGTGTCATGCAAACACATTTTAAGAGCAACATATGTTAGGAGCTCCAATAATAATATCATTGTAGAAAGTGGGAAAGTATGTAACACTAATAACAGTGTTGTCCAAACTTTCTTGCTGCACTAATGTTCATTTCTAATGGGCCCAATAGCAGTGTGTTTCAGTATTTTTCAGTGTGTTGCACTATATGTAGTTTTTAGCATTAATGTTGCTAGGCAAGTGAGTGTATTATAGTGCTTATAGTGAGCACTCACACACACACAAAGTGTGACAACAGCAATTTCAAAGCCTTTTATTTCCAATGTGGCTCCATGTTTCTCTTGGTGTCATGTGACAGAGCATATTGGTACTCAACAACTTGGTCCAGTTATTTCTGTGGAACCTTTGTACACATCTGCAGTAGCAGCCCCGAGATTTACCACATGCAGCCTTTTCAACCAACATGTATGGACCAAAAACTAAAGGATTTCTGATCATACAGTGTTGTTAATTATTATTTAACAGCACTAATAAGTAAGGGTTAATAACATGTTTTAGAATTAGGAGGTTCCATTTTTATCTTGCTTGTAAATTTCAGTCAACATGTGGATACATCTTTACACGCTCTTGGATAATCTAGACCCAGGACATGGCCTCAAAATTAAGCAGCCACATCCATCTGTCAAAATCTTTGACCCTTAGCTCAGATCTGCACTGATGTTCCTCATTTTTTCCAATATGTCATGTGTACAAACCAAAGCCATACCAGCACCAGAAACCTTTGTGGAAACTCATTGCAAATTTAAGTTTTTGGTCCATATGCTACTGCAGATCTACATCAAGCATCAATATGCTCTATCACATGATCCCAACAGAAGCATTGATGCATTTTCTTATTTAACCACTGCTTCACTGCTGCTGTTGTCTGGTTCACACAGTCACACATGAAGAATCCAGAATGTGTGCATGTGGTTCTTGGTTCTGGTGACATTTGAAGGTAGAGTATTGATGTTATTGCTGTTGTGACTGTGTTGCAGAGGTGCGTGTAGTGTTTGCACAGGTCCTGTCTGATCTCAGGATTCCTTACACTCGCGTTCCAGTGGAACCAGGTTTACACAGCTGCCCATGGCTGCCAGCTCACCTCCGCACATTCTACACACAGGTAGAGAAGGACGCCTTGGACTCCATCCCTGTCTTCACACGCTATGGAATCAGGTCAGTGTTGGCTCACTCTCAAATTGATGTTCTAAAATGTGCTACATATTTATACCAAATGGCTTAAATTATATATTGAGGTCTTCTTATGTGACCCAGACCAGCAGGTCAGTTCAAGAGGAAGGTATAGCCAGCTTCAGGTTTTTGTCAGTATATCTCTTACATCTATCAGCTTCTCAACAGCTCAGGTAGTATGTTATCATAGGAAATACTACAGCTAACTGGCAAAGTTTTAAACCATGATGATGATAATCGTGGCAATTTTGCCTCGTAAAACCACTGTCTTCATCAGTTAATTTGTTTGTCAGTTTGAATCTGAAATAACGTATTAAAACACCAAAGTCACACAAGAACAAGGTTTCAGAACTGCTCTTTTTATCGATGAACTCTGGTGTGCAAAGGCCTTTAGTCCTGGAATATTAGTATTAATCTGGTAGATTGTCACAAGACCTAGGACTAGGACTGGGCCATAGAACTATAATTACTTTATCATGGTAGATTTTTATATTGTGATAATTGTATTTACTGTGATTTACATTTCACAATAAATATGGCATGAAATTGTATTTTATGAGGAAAAAAATATTTCACCCTAGTTTTGGGAATTTGGGGGGGTCCTTATAATATATCAATCAGAAAATGTGTCCCCCTAGCTTTTATACTAGTTACAGTGGAACAACAAAAGGTGTTACATCTCTAAACAGCGCTTGATACATGTAAATAGCAAATGGCAGGGAACTTGAGGTGAGATGAGTTCTTATGGTAATCAAGGTGTGACCATTGTTGGTGATCAAGCAAATGGTCACACCTATACAGTCTTGTTGATTAAAGTAAAACAAGTCTTCTACAGTGATGCAAATATCTGAATACAGAAATGGGACGGAAGGAAACAAGGCTACAATGTTAATTCACAAAAGAACAGGAAACGATTTACTTCCACAGTGTCTAAACACCATTCAACACCTTCTCCAGTTGTCCAGTCAGTGTCCAGGTCTCAGACCCATATAGTAGTAATGATTCAACCATAGCAATAAATAGACGATGTTTAAAGTCATCCCCCAAGTTCAACTTCCATAAATGCTTCATGTCATGCATTACCTGCCTCACTTTAAGATCTTGTTCTGTGGAGGCGATCCAAGCGCAGAGTTACTTCGAGTAGAGATCTACTGGTGTTAGTCACAGTAGAATCTTGATGTGCAGGACATCACATTGGTTTTCTTCAGATTGAGCTGCAGACCAGTCTTTTTTAATCATCTTTTTTAATCACTTTTTTTTTTACCTACAGTATTGTAACAGTGTCTGTGCTTTCTCTGCTGTGTTTGATACCAGAGCGATATCATCAGCAAAGTCTAGGTCTGTTATCAGTACAAAACTATGAAAACTATTATCATGATAACATTTTTGGTCGGAACGTCCAGCTCTACCTGGGACTGCTTCTTATTCAGGTCTGTGGTGTTCCATCATGGTGTGTGAGGATAGACTAATCCACCATGATCTGATCTGAACCCTGTCCCTGTCCACAGGTGGCCTGATGTGTACCTGGGACTCACCACCATGGGTCAGAATATGTCCGTCCCCAACCTGCAGAGGGCCCTGAGCCACGCCCTGGCGGCGGTTCCATCCTGCAGCAGGTCCACTTCAGATCAGCCTGTGGTCACAGCAGAGCTCATGGTCCACCCAGGTTACCCAAGTCGCCCACAGGAGGGTGGCTGTGGAGAAGGACCTGATGACTTCTCCCAGTCAGCTGACAGGCAGCATGAACTGAGCGTGCTCAGAGACCCAGCCCTGCTGGCCCTGTACCGCCAGGAGAGAGTCCAGCCGTGCTCCTTCAAAGACCTCTGAGCCCCACTGCACAGACACAGCTATATGTCACAGTCCACAAATTCAAGCTATACAGCATTACAGCAAACAGTGTGTTGTACAGTTTTAGCATTTTGATTTATAGTTTATTTATATTTTAGCAACCAACATACATTAAATAACGCTGTCTTCACATCCTTACAGCTAGGAGTTGGGGCTGGGCACAAAATGAAGTCGCAATTTTTTTTTTCAGTGTTTTGGATGATTCATGATTTGAATAGATTTTTTTCAAAATTTTTTGTCTACATGAAATCAAGATAAAACATGATTCAATAGTTTTTTAATTCAGTCTATACACTGTATGTACAATATCAACAAAGAACTCTGATATTCTTTCAAGTGCTGCTTTTAGTTCTTGTGCATTATATGTTAAATAATTATTATTATTTAATTAATTATTTCAAGTAAAAAAAGCATCACTTTTAAGTAACAACTGCAGAAACATATTCACAATTAATATATTACTGAATATATTATTATATTACTCAGCTATTGCAAATAAGGCCTTCACCTCAGTATATTCCGAGATTAAATAAAGGTTATAATGATAATAATAATAATAATAATAATAATAATATGATAATAATCATAATAATTACAACAAACAGGTTGCATTTAAAATTTTTCTTAACAAAGAAAAGTCTCCAGAAGTAATCTGGGTTTTATGATTTTTGGTAAAGCAAAAACTTGATTTATCAAATTCATTCCATATGTTGCCCAGCCCTGTATGAGTACATGCTGATGTGTCTGTGTGGTGCGTTCAGGGACATGAGTTTACCTATTCAACAAAGCCATACAGATATTTCAGAAACAGAGCATGTGTGGGCTCAACGGTTATGGCTGAATGCAAGTGTTGTTTTAACAAAATTGACCATTTATGTTTTCAGGTGAAGAAACGTCCTATGCTGTTTGTCAGACAGCGAAGACGTGAAGCCATGTTGAACTGTACTCCTTATGTAAGCCATACTAACTGCTGCTGTACTCAGATCCATGTTATTGCACTACAACATTTATTACAACTTAGTTTTGATTGTCATAGTTTTGTCTGAGAGGTCCAACAGTTATGAGAACATTGTACCCTTCGACATAGAAGCTGTGGTCTGTCACTCTCTCATCGGTTCAACAGGTCAGAAACGAGCAGCGACTCAGGCAGCTTGGAAACAAACATTCTCAAGACAACTGGTGGCCCAGTCTACATATGGGCACTCACCAACAGAGAATTTATGGTACATTCATGTGCACCTCATAAATTCAGAAACCGACTTGCAAATGGCTTTATGAGTCGGTTGTTTAGTTCTTTATGAGTTGTTTATGATTGGAAAGTTTGTATTTTTCTTATTTTCACTTTTTTTAATTAAATACATAGGCCTTCACATTTAATTCCTTTTTGTTCTTACACTATAGCATTTTTAATAATCATCCACACTATGTTTTTGTTTTAAATTGCATAACTTTTATTACACCTAGTGTCCACACTACTCTGGTGTTTTAACATCCTTAAGACTGAAATGCTGCAGACCTCATTTTGATTTGATAAGTCTGGGGCTGCACTGTAGTGTGGATGAAACTTTTAGACTTTAAGAAACAATGACGCAGACACTCATTTTCACTGTGATCCTTTCGAGAAGAAAACAAGACATCACTCTTGACTACCAGCTGTTCATTCAATGGGCACTGAATTCCAGGCGATTCTGTTCTTATTGTCTAGACTGTCTTTTAGCTGCTGCTGTGCAGTAAACTTCATGTCATCATGATACTACTGACTCCATTCACAGCAAGTGAACTGTTACTAAAGCAATTAATGACAATCCCTGGGTCCAGCAGCGTTATCAGCCCCCCTGATCACGTGATATGTGTTTTAAGTGTGTTCAAACCAAGAGTCAAGGATGTCAAAAATGAAACCATATAATAAAAGTATATTAAAGTGCAATACCACTGACACCCACTAGGTGCTGGATCCAAAAAAAAACAGTCTCCAATAGACTTAGGTTGAACTTTTCATTGGGTTTATTTGGACTCTAATAAGTGTTCTGGTTCATCTTTAAATTATTGCTCCATTAATTAGATTTTAGGGCGAATAGAAGGCTTTAATGTCTGCTGTGTCAGGCTATGATTTACAGGTGTTATTTCTGAAATGTAGTTAGAATGATCATGTCATGAAAATGAAAATGTTTTAGATTGGAAACACCGCCTTAGATGCTAATATTGTAACAATATCCCATTCATTTCTTCATCGACAGATTTTAAAAGTTCAAATTGTTTTCAGCAAACTCCACAATATTCCTGTACAACAGGTCCCCCAGTACGTCTGTGATCATTTTCACTGCAGCATTTTTTTAATGAATGATGAAATACTAAAGTCATTCCCAATATGCTAATATTTTGGCTGTTAAAAAATCTAAATAATAGAACCTAGATTTCATCTATCCCTAAAATTCTGGCCCTTGGACAAATGTAGGTGATGAGCCTGCTGTAACAAACTGTACTAAGAAGAGCAGGTCAAAGGTTTATCCTCAGCTTTTCTGCTCGTTTCTGAGGCTGTTGACTTGTGACAGTGGTGTCCTTGTGTTCTTAGACACTGCTATTTTGATGAAATTATGCACAGAGCTGCACAAGTTAACTCCAAAGTCATGATAAACTGTAATTTGTGTAACACGCTACATCATACTACTACAACTGTGACATTTAACATGTGGTAACAGTAATAGTAGTAGTAGTAGTAACATTTTCAGCCCTTAAACCATTCATAACTTCTCACTGTAGTTTCGTTTGCTATGTCATGTTATTTTCAGTTGATGAATACTGCATGAACTATAGAATGTAGCTCCTGACGGTGCTTCTGTATGAAGTGTTAACTATGAACCGTCCATCACACTCTGCATCTGTTATGACACACTCAGATACAATCAGCCTGCACACATTTTATTACAGTCTGTCTGTCAAACAGCCACACAAATGTAGAACATGTGATCGTCTAGCACAGACAAAGCAACAAATCAGAAAAAGAAACATTTTGACAGAAACCTGAAGTTGAGCTCTCTGAGCTGCTGTTTACTGTTTGTAAGTGGATTACATGGTTAGAGTTTACTCACTGGCTAAAGGAAGCAGAAAGCTACAAACCAGACCTTAAAGATCCAGTGTGTAATTACAGATGTGGAATATAGTATTTCTATTTATGCGTTCATTAGTGTATAGTCACACAATAAGAATCATTGTGTTTTCGTTAGCTTAGAATGAGCCGTTTCTATTTACATAGGGAGCAGTTCACCATGTTGTACCAAATATGTACAATAGCTCAGGATCAAGCAGTGACCTCCATGGCTGAAAGCCGATGTGGAAGTGCCAAAACCTGCAGTACCCTGAATGTCCACTTGAGGCTTCAACACTCAACCCATCCCCATAGACCCTCAACTTAAGATGTCCAACTTTACAGCACAAATAAACATTTTTACAGCCTAGTACAAAAAACGGTTTTGGTTTCTATAGATTATTTCCCCATTCATGACAACTGTATGGGGGTATATTTTTTATACAACTCGCTGGTTTGAATTATATTAAAACTTAAAGCATAATTAAGGGCATGACTACTTTGAGGGACAGGTGGGTGTTGTCCCATGCAGGTTTTGATTGACAGCTGCTGTGTCAGACTTTCAGAGCTTCTGTTTATTAAATAAAAAATATATTTTTCACTGACAGACAGCTCTACTGTAGTTGTGTTTAAGAAGTTACACTGACAAGATCATCAGATGATTCTGACATGAAGTTTACTGGTATTTGATTAAAATACCTGACCTATTATGGTCATTTAGCTACAGTAACAAATGTTGGCCTTCATTTTGTACCACTGCTAACTGCTGTGTGAAGATGACATTGTTGCTGTCAAGCACAACTATATGTGTTTACATTCATCAAGTAGCGGAAATTACTTTGTGCCACTTAACATGACAACGTGGTCAGTGTTTTTAGTAAGTTAGCGTTAGTTTGCAGAATTTGACCCCATGCTCTTCCCCAGCTCCACAATCTTATTCAAATATGGTCACATCTGTTTCCAAAAGAACAAGATGGTGACACCAAAAATGCCAAACTCGAAGTGATGTCATGGAGGCTTCGTCTGCTTTTCACAGTGTATACAGTCTAGTCTGATGATGAACCTGTTCTTTTTTCCGTTTCATGGTAGGCGATATCCAGTATTAAGGTGCAGCACCAAGTGTGGACCAGAGTTAATATCCCTCTAACTAAAAAATCAACAATGGACAAAATAAAAATTGGCTAACGAGGGCCTTTGGTGGGTTTAGCAGCCACCGTAGGGGAGGGTAAGGTGAGGGCAGAACGGTGCAATCTGCAGCTTCACCTCTAGATGTCACTAAATTGTACACTCTGAACTTTAATATTTTTTTGTGTTCTACACTTGGTTGACTGTTCTGCTTTATAAAACTGTGTAGTTCTGGTCTGGAAGGGTGCTTCTGCCATGGCCCCACAGTCCTGTAATTCAATCAAATGCTCTATCTCACCATGTGAGAAAAAAGAAATCCCAGACTCTGTCCCTTTTTCTGGATCTGCTCCAAAGTGCCATGGATTCGTCCTTGGCCCATGTCCTCATCTTCCACTAAGTTTCACACACTAATCAGTGCAGGGCTTTTTATGTAATCCTGCTGACAGACAGACAAACAGATGTGAGTTATGACATAGCGTCCTTGGCCTGCATCTTCAGAGACATGATGTGATGTGTATCCCTTCAGGTTTTTCTGTTGAAGTGTGGAGAGCAGTTTTCTAATGATCTCAGGTCTGTGTAGCACAAACATCTGCAATCACCTGCCAAGTGTGTGTGTGAGTGGTACATCTGAAAAACCATTGTCTGGGCCTCGGTGCAGACCCAGGACAAGCTGGAGGGACTATGTCTCTCGGCTGGCCTGGGAATGCCTCGGGGTCCCACCGGAAGAGCTGGAGGAGGTGTCTGGG